>PVLA01015915.1:0-22992 GCA_004027455.1 Hydrochoerus hydrochaeris
TAAGTAATTGTTAATCTACAGAATGGTAAAAAGCAAATTATTTTTAAATTGTAATGGAGAATACAAAACAGCATAAATACATTTAATATAATGTCTTAAACATAACATTGTGTGTCTTAAAATATATAATGTCTTTAAAATGTTATCTCAAAATAAGCTTGATATTATTATTATTAGTTTCAGTGAAAAGGATTTGACAAGTGAAAATGCCTGGTTATATCTTTTAAATCAACAAAGGTATAGAGTAATATTCATTCCATCCAGAAGCAAAAGAAAAACATGCAGAGAAAAGGGTAGAGAAAAATACCAGAGGCAAAATTTCAGAGACTACATGAGAAAAACTGTGTAGGAGAAATTAGAGGGTAAAATTGAGAGTAAAATTGAGAGTAAAATTGAGTTATTAGGCAGGCCTGGACCATTCTCTAAATTCTCTTACCATATTCTTCTACATTCTGCAATCAATTAATGAACCACTCCTTTCAGAATTGCAATTATATCAGTTTAATGTATGTCCTTAATTTTTACTGTTAATCAACAGTCAAATTGCACCAGATCATGTCTTCTCACACCTAACTTAGTACTATTACCACAGAACTCATTGGAAATCAGATTTGTTTTAGATATGGCTTACCTGAATTCTCCAAAAACATGTTTTTAAAAATATCATTTCTTGAGTACGTTTTTGCTATTCTTCAGAAAGAATTCAGTATATGGAAATGTTTTCCTTAATTCACTAACTTTACAGATAGTACTTACCTGTATACAGAAGACACTAAATATTGTTTTGACATCTAATCAAAACTACAACCCTATGAAGTGAATAATTTTCCTCAATATATTTCTGAACAAAATATCCATAGATGTTAGAAGTCAATGAATGTATATTTTGCCTCCTTCTTGTAGGTCATGAAGCATATTATTTTTTATCAACCTGAATTTCAAAATTGATCACAGCTAGCAAAGCTACAGTTAGGAGGTTGCAGAGGATTTCATGCAAGAGGAGACAAGGTTCTGTTCTAGGATATCGACATAAAAGCATGAACACATGTAAGTTGTATGTAAAAGTAAGAGACAGGCAACAATATGAAACTGAACGTATGGAGGTACTGACAAGTTACAGCCTAGAACAAGAAAATGTATAAGGAAAACATGGTTTCAACTTATTTTTTGGATTTATTTGCAATGGACAATGAATATACTCACCATGGGATATAGACATGTGCATATATGTATGCGTGTGTATATCAACTTGATCATATTTCCCTCTCCTCCTCTCTCTCTTGGCTTTTCTCATTCCTAGATCCCCTTGCCATCTCCACAAACTCTCCCATTATTTTTTTATCATCTTTCTTTAATTTTGCTCTTTGAATCATTTATATTTTAGATTTCTCTTGTAAAAGAAACCATGCAACATTTAGCTTTCTGTATCTCGTTTATTTCACTTACTGTTATGAACTCAAGGTGCACCCATTTTTTTACAAATGACTCCAATTTATTGTTCTCTATGGCTAACAGTGATCATATCTCTATTATCAATCTATATATTTATCTATTCATCTGTTACTGGGCACATAGATTTCTTAGTTACCATTACAAATGGTGATGCTATGAATATGAGTATGCATGTGTCACTGTAATTTCATGTTTAACAGTTTAAATTTTAGGTTCTAGAGAGAAAGGTTTGCATGTCTCTGGTAATCATGGAAATCAAATAGGAGAGAGATTGCAGAAATATTAGTAGATAGGTATGAAATTTTCCCTGGAATTTCATTAGGATTTTCTATGGAGAGTATAGAATTAAAAATCATTTGGATTTAGACTGAATTGTATAAAACAAAATACAAGTGATATGCAGAAACAGTTTATGTGCCAGAAGAGGATTAGGTAGGAAAAAATTACCAATATGTAGTCTTAGAAAAAGTGATCAAAGTTCAAATGATTCTGTCAGTTAAGGTCTGTAAGAATCTTTGACATGTGATAATTACTCCTTTGGTAACCATATATGCTTCAGCATATACTACACTCTCTCCAATACTCTACCAACACAGTAGTGAACCAAGCAGACATGCTCTGTTTCATCATGCAGAGCACAATTCATGGGGAAGATAATGAAGAAAGAAAAATAACCACCCTAAATCATAAAGATTTGTAAATAAAGAAGAGTAAGAATGGCAAGAGAAAATAACAAGTTTCCTAATTGATATTTGAAAGTTCGGCAGGTATATCTCAGTAATTGACAAAGAAACTCAGCTCTGAAACATGGTAATTTAAAAGTAACTCTAGCAAATATTTTTTTCGAGGAGATGTAGAGGTCAAATTCACACAGAAGTAGGTTGAAATTAATATTACATGAAGAATTCAATTTACTTTAAAGAACACTGAAAATAGCAAGATAAAATGTGGTAATGTGGAATGTCTGTGGTGTTGCTTTCATGTAGTCATCATTAAGATAATGAGATAATGTTGTAGTCAGGGCATGTTCAGAGAACAGTTAGAATCAGGACATGGAGTTTATAATATTGTTTTATGATGGTTACCCAGAGTTAACACAAGAAAATGCAGCAAATCTATCCACAACACCAAAGACACAGAATATTTAGCCAAGGGCCTGAATCCCACAGCAGTGTCCCACATGAGTCCAGATGAAGACCCAGAGCTCACAACAATGCCTCCCACGAGTCCAACTGGAGGTCTAGAGCCCACAAGAAGGACTCGTGCCAGTCTCTTTTATAGATCCATGCTGGGAAGGCCCAAAGGTCAGTGGTAGAGGCCAGAAAGTCTATTCGAGCAGGGTGAAGGAGCTGTACTGATAGACTGAGGGTTCTATGCTGGAGCCAAGAAGTCATGCTCAAAACAAAGACCAGGGCCATCCTGAAAATCTGAAGACCAAGGCCATCCTCAGTGACATGGAGCCCCGACATCCTCTGATGACAAGCACATTTGAGTACATGCCAGGAAGCCAGCATGATGAGTTCATTCTTGAGACCAAGTGGCACACGTCTTCCTCTCCAGAGCCAGAAAGCAATACTCTATGTGAGGACCAGAGCTTCTCCAGGAGAACCTAATGGCTCAAGCAGCAACTTCTAGGGAACCCACAATGCCTCAACCCACTAATGCCTTAACGCACTAACGTGATAGCTTGTACTTCTCCACACCTCTATTTATGCTGGCAACTTTCCTCAGGTGGAACATCTACACTCAGTGCCCTGCTGATGTAATCCAGCTGGCACTAAATTGACCACCAGTTTTTAATCCACAACAGATAATGATATTTTAAAAATGCACACAAGATGAGAGAGATAGATTAGTGGATGCCAGAAGACAAAACCTTTGAGAAGACTAGACTTTCCATTAGATGCATGTGCTGGAAAAATTGTATTGCAGGAGGACAAGAAGAACTAAGTAATTCCAGAATTTTAGGTGTAAACAATTGGATAATACCGTTCACATTAAATGAAACCGGAATGGAGACTTCAGATTTCAGATGTGCATGGATTAGAAAATCCACCTATTTTTTAAAAAGTATTCAATATGCAGAATTTAAATTTGAGAACTAGGTCATAAATTTAAGTTAACTAACAAAGTGCTATTATAAATATGAAATGGGATGAGATAGAAAATCCAGGAAGAGGAAAAAGAAAATATTTCAAGTTACAGTTTCAAAGGAAGGAGGAAGTGAAAAAATAGAAATGATGCAAAAAAGATAACAGTAATCAAAAAGAAAAGAAAAGACTCTATGAGCTTTACAGAGACTGAGCTTTAAATGAGAAATAACAGCAGGTAGATTTCGTTAAAGCAGTGAGATAGTAAATTCTGTTTGTCTCAACTGACTTAGTGATTTGTCCTCATGTTTAGTAAGATTGTTTTCATTTTAAGTACTCGGTAGGTATTTCTTATTGATTTACTTATTGTTATTTTTTATGTTGTGCTTTACTAGGGCAAACTTTATTTATTTTACATCATTGCTTACATAGTTAAGTGGATTCTGTTACTCTTTCTGAGAAAACTAAGATGATAGGCATTGTCTTTGAGCCTTAAATAACTTCTTGACAAGTTCAAAACAAAACTGATTAAGAAAAAACTGTTCTTTTGTTAAAAGAAAATAACTAGAGAACAGGAAAAAATGTTCCCACATCTTCAAAGTGCCTATTTGTTGCCAAATAGAAAAAACAGTGTTTCTCTGAGCTAGTGAGACTGAATAAAGTGCTTTCCTCCTAAGAAGGCAACCCATGTCCTTTCCTCGCTAAGGGATGCCTGATGATCTTCACTGGATCGCCCCTCTTCAGACCTTTGTCAACTTGCTGGCAGATTTCTGACCCTGGGTTCCAGCCTTCCTGTTCCCTTGAGAACTGAATTCAATCTTCTCATCAACTTTGGGGACTTTCCTCTGACCTCCTACCTTTGTAGTGTTAGTACTTTGATATTATTCATCACACCATAGAATTTGTTGCTTCCTTTATCTTTGACTCTGTCTAACATGACCACTGTAGGGGTACTGAGGGAGAGCAAAGGTTGGAGCACACCATCTATGAACTCAAAACACTTGATAAATAATCGCAATATCGATGCAAGAGCTTGATCACAGTGGGAAATACTGAACCGAGTGTGTAACATTATCACACCAAGAGAACAGAGGACTTGGAGTATTAATAAGAAAACAGGAGGCAAGTCATGCAGATGTAAAGATGTAAAACAGTTTACTATGTCTCCTTTTACTCAGTTTCTAATCATAGCCACTATGGTAATTCCAGCAAAGATGCCCAAAATGTGTTGCTTGCACTTTTCCTTACAACACCTTAATGATGTTCAAAATGTTTATAAGTAGTATCTAGAAATTTAACATTATTTAAATCATAGGTCTCATATTCAGGCGTGATACTCATTAAGATTGTGTGCACAGAGGGCCAGGGATTTGAGCTCAGCTGTATAAGCAACTGCCTGGCAAGTATGAGGTTGTGAGTTCAATCCCCAGTACCAAAAATAAATAAATAAATAAATAAATAAATAAATAAACAAACAATAAAAAGACAGGGCTGGGGATTTAGCTCAGTGGCATAAGTGCCTGCCTTGCAAGTGCGCAGTCATGAGTTTGATCCTAGGTATAAATAAATAAATAAATAAATAAATAAATTGTGTGCATAGTTTAGATAGTTTAGAGTTGTTTACAGGCCTATCTCAATTTTACCAAAAAAAGAATATTTTTTATAAGTGCATTGTATTTGAATCATAATGGAATTCAGTTTATGATTTTATTTGATTTTTTATTTTAATTTAAAAAGAAAAACAAAAACAATGATACAGAATTTCAAAACAAAATAATAGGAAATTAACAGTGGCTACTATATTGCATATTGCTGTGTTCAGAGCAGTTGCTCAGATTACAAGGCATAAGCATATAAAACTGATCAAACAATATAACGAAAACCTATTCTTTTCAACCAAATAAAGGAAATTAGTAGTATAATGATTTTAACTATCATGCATATATGTGTGTATGTAAATATATATGTATTTTTTCACTTCCTTCCTTACCCCTCTCCTCCATCCCAGCTGTTCTTTTCTTTTTCAACAGTTTCTTCTCTTTTCACAATATCTATTGTACATTTTGGATATTATTAACTCTTTGAGTTTCTTATCATAGGGAGACAGTACAATATTTCCACATGCATGTCTGTTATATTTCACTTATGGGTATAATCTCTAGTTGCATCTCTCTAAGCCTCAAATTTATCCTTCTTTATAGCAGAGTAATATTCCATTGGATAAAAACGTCACACCTTTTTTCAGCCATTCCTCAGTTGATTGGCATTTGGGCTGTTTCCAAGATTTAGCTGTTACAAATTATGCTGCTATGTACCTGAGTGCACATAAGTCACTGTGGTATGATGTTTTTCATTCTTCTGGGAAATAACTAGATCAAATGGAACCTCCAAGCATAGGTTTATGAGAAATCTTCATAATTCTCACCAAAAGTGCCTAACAGTTGTCATGTTAGGCAGAGTCAAAGATAAAGGAAGCAACAAATTCTACAGTGTGATGAATAATATCAAAGCACTAACACTATACCACATCCCCACCAGCATTTGTTACTGGTTGATTTCTTGATGATAGCCATTCTTTCTTGGGTCAGATGGGATCTCAATATTGTTTTATTTTGCATTTCATCAATGACTAATGATGTTGAATGTTTTCTCATATGTTTATTTGCCAATTGTATTTCTTCATCAGAGATACCTTTGTTCATCTCATTTTCCCATTTTTGTATTGGGTCTCTGAATTTGGGGGCTTGTTTTTTTTTTTAGCTCACTATATATTCTACATACAAGTTCTTTGTCTGAAGAACAGTTGGCTAAGTATTTTTTCCCAACCTGTGGGATGTATTTTCTGTTGGTGATTTCTTTTAATATGCAAAAACTTTCAATAAGGTGAGATCTCAGTTGTTTCTTTAAAATATTTCCAATGCAGTTTTTGTTCATAAACTGTTTGTCTACACTTATGTCTTCCAAATTTCTATCTTCTTTTTCTTTCAGTAGATTTAGTTTCTGTTTTTTCTCACTCTTTTTAATGTTAAAAAAGCAAAATAGAAAAAAGAATGGAATTGATACAGAATTTCAAAAATTATGAAATTAACAATAATTAATATATTACATATTGTTATCTTAGAAGTAGTTATTCAGATTACAACATTTAGACACAAAAAATGATCAAATAAACAAACCAGGAAAGCACAAACTGTTCTTTTGGATGAACTGAGATCAGTAGTATAGTTACCTGCCTGAGTATATTTACATATGTGTGTGTGTGTGTGTATTCCTATATACTTATAATTTTTTCCCATCTTCCTTCTCTCCTTTCCCCTATCCAAGTTGTTCTTGCCTTTTGAGTGCTTTCTTTCCCTTTTATTATCACAATATCTATTATACATTTTGGATCTTATTATTCCTTCACAGTTTTTTTTAACTATGGAGACAATATGATATTTCAAATGTGAGTATATTTCACTTATGAGTATGGTTTCAAGTTGCCTCCATTTATCTATAAAAGCCTCAAGATTATACTTGAAAGCAGAGTAATACTCCATTGTTTAAAAATACCACATTTTTTTATCCATTTCATGGTTTATGGTTTTTTGGGTTGTTTCCAAGTTTTAGTGTTATAAATCATGCTGCTATAAACATGGATGCACAAATACAAATGGCACATAAATACATGAAGAAATGTTCAACATCACTTGTTATTTGAGAAATGCCAATTAAAACAACATTGAAATTCCATCTCACTCCAGAAAGAATGACTACCCATCAAGAAATCAACCAACAACAAATATTAGTGTGGCTGTGGGGAAAAAGGAGTGCTTCTGCATTGCTGATTGGAGTGTAGACTGGTGTGTCCACTGTGGAAACTGGTGTGGGAGATTCCTCAAAAAACTAGGCTTGGAGGTCCCATTTCATCCAGCTATTCCCCTTCTGGGTATTTTCCAGGAAAAATTGAAACCAATATACTGTTTCTGTTTTAATATTTAGATCTTTAATTCATTTTAACTTTAATTTAGTGCATGGTGATGAACATAGATTTAGTTTTAGTTTTTGGAATGCGGAAAACTAGTTTTTGCAGCATCATTTATTAAAGAGGCTATCGGTCTTTTGTCAAAGTTAAAGTGACTTAGTGTGTTTGCAGTTGTGTCTGCATCTTCTATTTTGCTCCACTGATCTTCAAGGTGTTTCATTTTGTTTTCGGTTTGTTTGTTTGTTTGTTCTTGTTTTTTGCCTGTACCATGCTGATTGTGTCACAGCAGTTTTTTATTATAATTTCAAGTCAGGGAATGTGGTGTCTCCTGCCTTGCCTTTGTTGTTCAGGATTCTCTTTGCTATTCTAGGCCTTTTCTCTTTTCAAATGAAGTTTGGGAATGTTTTCTCTAGATCTACTAGTTATGCTAATGTTATTTTGAATGAGATTGCATTAAACCTATATAACAGTTTTGGGAATATGGCAAATTTCACAGCATTGATTCTTCCTATCATTGAGCAAGGGATATCCTTCCACTTTCTGATATCCTCTTCATATCCTAAATATTCTGCTTTGATAATTAAAATTTCCACCATTGCATGGGCTTATGGTTTAACTTGGTCTTCTTTTGTTTGATTGCAAATATTGTTTAATTTCTTCTTTAAATTTGTCTATGACAGGTGACATATAAAACTATTGCAGAACTAATAGGAGAAAATTTCCCAATCATGGGAAAAGAATCTGATATATACATCAGTGACAAATACAGAACTCTCCTGTCTGTGGAAGGTGTTATTTAATTTCCCTGTGTTTATGTAGTTTTCATGGTTTCTTTTGTCACTGATTCCCAATATTATTACACTATTTTAAAGATAATATGCATGGGATAATTTCAATTCCTTTGCATTTTTGTAACCATGTTTTATGGCTAGTATGTGGTCTATTTTAGAGAATGTCCCATGTGCAACTGATAAAAATATACATTATGATGTCACTGGGTCTATTTCTTCATAGATTTGGTTCAGTTCTGTTACATTTTTTCCTTTTTTATCCATCCAGCTGATCTTTCATTTTGTGACAATGGGTCACTTAATTCCCCTTTTCAATCATTTTATTGCTTATTGGATTTTACATTCCTATTAGTATTTGTTTTACATAGATTCATGCTCTCGTGTTTGGTATGTATATATTTATGATTGTTATTTCTTCATCGTGAAATTTTACCCTATTAAGTATGTAGTAACCTTTTTTATCTCTTTAGATCATTCTTGGTTTGAAGCTCACATTGTCTGCAAACAGAATAGCTACCCCTGTATTTTCTGGGGTTTTGTCACGTAGAAGATTGTTTTCTATCCTTTGAATTTACCTCTATGAATTTCTTTCTGAGTTAAATACATTTCTTGTATATAGTATATTGTTGGATCTTCATTCTTGATCCTTTCTGCAAGTATGTTTCTTTTGATTGGAGAAATGACATCTTTTACATTGATGATTATAGCTGACATGTATTAATTCTTCTTTGTTGTGTCATTTTCTTACTGTTGGTTCCCTACTGTCTCCCTCTGTTTAATTGTTTACCTTGCTTGGTAGTTTTATTTTGTTGTTATTTTTGGAATTGTGGTCATTTTTGTGTCTTTAAAGAATGTATTTCAGTACCATTTTTAGTGTTGGGTTGGTGGTCAAGAATGTCTTCAGCTGTCCTTTATCATGGAAGTAGCTTATTTCTCCATTAATTTTGAAGGACAGTTTTGCAGAGTGCATCAGTCTGATTTGGAAGCTGTTTTCTTTCAGGATTTGAAATACCTCCAAGCTTCTCTTGATTTAACTGTTTATGCTGAGAAGTGTAGCATGATTCTAATGGGCTTTCTCGCATAGATGCTCTGTTTCTATTTTCTAATAGCTCTTACTATTTGACTCCTGATTTTTTACTGACATCTTTGTGTGTGTGTGTGTGTGTGTGTGTGTGCGCGCGCAGATACACACTGGGGATTGAACCCATGACTTTTCTCTTGCCAAGCAGGTGCTTGTGCCAGTGAGCTAAATCCCCGGCTCGACACCTGTTAATAACATATTTTTTTTTTGCATAATCTTGCAGCTGTTGAATTTTTTTTTCCCTGATATTTTGTTATTTTTAAGAGATCCTTTCTTTCCTGATCCAAAGCCAGAATCCTGTCTTCAAGGTCTGAAAGTCTGTATTCAGTTTTCTTTCATAGCAAGTCAGGCAAATAATGGGATATTGTATTTGAGGACCAAAAATCATTAGGAAAAAAGAAACATGGGAAAGTAAGGATTTATTTGAAGAAAAGAAGATCAAATTACTGAGAAAAGATCACTGTGAAACTAAATGTCAAAAGTCCTCAGTAGAATGTTGGCATCCAGCAGTTAGATTATTTTAAAAATTTGACCCTATTAAGTATATTACCATGAAAAATATTTCATCTAAACATACAGCTTGACATTTTGCCAGGTGCACTAATCTTATCGGAGCTGAAGTTACTAAGAACTCTGGTAAGTTTTGAGAAAAGTATTCTCACCTACAAATTAATATAACCAAGAGAGTGTTCAGTTGAGTACAGGCTTCTTTAAAAATAAGCAATGATTTCATTGTCAAGACTGAAATATTAATTTTTCAAATTTATAGAATTTAACTTTTCTAACAAAGATTATTAGTATTCTTTATCAAATGAATAATTACATCAGAAGGTTTAATGTTGCAGAAAGCCAAACACTTTACAAAGCTTCATTTTAGCTACAAAGAGTTGTCCTTGAAAGAAGTTTTTGAATAACAAATATGTTGTCTCATTGACAAGAATGATAGCAGTGAATGATTTTTACTAGACAATAACAAAGTAAATATAGTAGGTAAGAAAATGCTTTATTCCATTTTTACTAACATGTCCACTGGGGTGAATTAGAAATTCTTTTATAGCAAGATTTCTGCTTCAGAACATAGAACAAAATGGGATAAAAAGAAATAAATGTTGCCCTTGTTTGGGAAAGAAAGGCTTCTACAGTATCTCCCAAGTTAGTTCTTAAAAGCCCCCTTTAGAAACTCAAGGAGAGTGTTAAAGTTTGGAAGATTTACATCTATATTTTTAGTTTAATCTTCTGACTACTAGCTTTGTATAAAGTAAATTATGCCTCTAGAGCATTTTCATGGTCTAAAAATAAAATAAAACTTAATATCTAAAGAACACAATGTCATTCATGGTCAACAGTCACATTTATGCACCAGTTATACATATAAAATGAAAACTATGTTTCCTTAAATTTATCATAGTATCCAATAGTAACATATTTTAATATATCATGTTATTATATCTTATATTTGGAAGTTAAAACATTTGGGCATTTTTCAGTTATTTCTCCCTACAAGTTTTGCCTGTAGTGGTAATGTCAGGTACATAGCATGCTTATACATATAGTGTGTAATTAATTATATATGTATACATTATATGCATGGCTTAGAAAATGATAAAAAGAGATGGCTAATTTAGGTATTCAAAATAAATGTTTTATATTTCTCTTATATACAGATACTTATTGTTTGAACTGAAAATGGCCCAAGTTTTCCAAGATAGATATTTGTCTCTCTTCCATAAAAAATTCTAAATAAATAGTCCTGAGCTGGCTTGCTAGAGACAGACATTTTTTGGTATGTAATTTCTTCCTTTTATGCAGCTTCCTAACTTAAGTTGCTTGAAATGGCTTCTCTAGCTCTAGTTACTAAAATTCTGACTAAAGTTGTAAGATAAATCCTAGAAGAAAGATAAGAAGTTGCCATTAAAGCCATTTCTTGGAGTTTTCTCTCTCAGTGTCTGGTGACATTCATTTTCCTCATTTTAATGTGCTATTGTGTTCTGCAAAAGAGGCCACAAAATAGGAAAATAGGCTTTCTTTTGAGTGAATAAGTAAGTACAAATAGGTAAATATGCTATGATTATGAGAACTGAGAGTATTGTTATTGAACAAAATTTTCAAGAGTATAATGCAATACACTATTTATACCATTGATGTCTACATGTCTCTCACATTTTGTCTCCATGTATAAATTTATACATGCATGGCTGTTGTATAATGATAGCATGAAAAATATACATTATATATGTACATATAAACATCTTTCTTAAAAGTGAGATGATATTAAGAAGGGTTTTCCAATATGATTTCTAGTCAAAATTTTAATTGAGGCAGTGAGAATTATTATTATGATAACCCACATCAAATATTGATAGATAACAAGTTAGTATATCTTAAGTATAAAAATTATAAATGAAAACATGGTTTGTATATTTAGAAATATATTTAGAAGGATGATGCTTTAATTGACTGTATGAGATATTTTCTTTTATGGATAAACTTGGGGCAGAAGTAGCACTAAAAATATTGTTTTTTTAAAAATATGACTCGTTCTTTTAACTCAGCGTTTTAAAAAAGCAACGTTTAAATGTTTCTCTTGAGTGTAACAGAATTTCAGTGTTACTTTCCATGTTGGTATCAGCTTCAGATAAAGATGTAACTTTTAAGAGTCATTTGGGTTTTATAATGAGAAAAGCATAATTGAATAAAGCTCTATTAAAATTTCCAAAGAAAACAATAAAGTAAGGAGAATAGAAGAGCCTATTATTGCTTTTTAACATAAAGTTTGAGATGACAGTCAAATACATTTCACAAAACTTTATCTGAGTATATATTTATGTGAATATAAGGTCAAATATTGTTACTAAGGTGGTGTTTGAAATATATCGATATAAATGATCAACATGAAGCTTTTGGTATACACATTATAGTACACCTTAAAATGTGTGTACTGAACTGGTACCAAACTTTTGGTATATCCATTGTAACCTTCCAGTGCATTTCTCAGTTATGGAATCAATTTTAGGAGAATGTACTGGTCATGTAGGGAATGGCTTTACTGCCGTCCCGCCCCTCCTGCCTGAGGGCATTCTGTGTGCCAGCCTATATTACCCATGACCCTCTCCTGTATTTACCGGATATGACCAGGGCCCAGTCATGGTTACCACGTACCCCTACCTAGCAACAGCTTCCTGCCTCTAGCTTGTCCTTATATGGATAGATCCTGCTCTCTAGCCAATCAGCGGACACGCAACATGCTTACCCTGCCCAGCTCCATGTTTCACCCCCCACTTATAAAAACCCTGTGCCCTACATCAATAAAGGAGACTTCATTGGAAGCCCTCAGTTTGTCTCCGTCTCTCTCTCCTCTTGCCCATGTCCCCCATCCTCGTTCCCTCTCCAGGTGAGACCCATGGACTGATCCGCGGGCCGGATCAGGTCATAATAAGGAGAGTACAACAAACAAAGCTCCATTGAGAGGCAGTGGTCAGATGAAATATTTGGCCTTTGACTCAACGTGGTATAAACAACACAGAGCTTAAACTTAGGAGCCTGGCGTGGCGGTGGTACCCACCTATAATCCCCCCACTCAGGAAGCTGAAGTCGGCGGACTATGATGTCAGGTCAGCATAAACTGCATAGCAAAACTGAACTAACAAGAACAACAGCTTTGATAACATAAAGCAACAATCAAAGATCTCAAATTTAAGCTTATCAAGCTATGTATTGATTTATATATATAGGAAAACTGTAAACAACTAGAGACACTTTCTAATATAACTTTAAATCTATATATCATTAGTTATATGTATATATAATGTACATAGAACTTATTTTGTAAAAAGTAAATCTAATAATTATTCAGTTAAGGATACATTACATATCATAGTGCATTGATATTTAACATATTTGCAACTGGATAAATTTATAGTACACAATGGATAAGGTCTACTTTAAGATAAATAATAATTTATTTCTAAATATTTAATGACATTGGGGAAGACTAATAGCCTTAACAAGGTTTGATTCAGAAATAAGAGTAGATTTATCTACTGGTTGAAAATTTTGTTGCTCAACTGTGAGTATACAACAGAAAAGAGGATAAGTGTGGCAAAGTCTAGGATTCTAGAAGGCTGCCAAGTTGATACCAAGATTCAAGTTTTTTAATTTCTAATATAATATTATTAGAGGTAGAACAGATAAGAGATAAAGTTACAGAGGAAGAAAAAGAAAACAAACTGAAATATTCAATTTTATTGTTACTGGAACAGAATACCAGGTATCTACAACTCATAGGGGCGATTTAATTTGACTAACAGTTTCAGAGATTTAAATCCAAGATCAACCTGCTTCAAGGCAAGAGCATCATGGTAGAAGGGCATGGAATCAAGGTAATGTTAGCTTGCAGGAATGAGGGTGGGAGTACTTTCTCTTTCAATAAGAGTCTGAGGCATGAGGCTGGTATATATTCCTGAAGATCTTGCAGAAATCAGCATGAATCCACCTGGACCTCAGCTTTTCATTACTGCCTCACTTTTACCACCTGTTACTGAATTGTCCAGCATTTTCACATCTGCTTAGCTTATTTTTGGTAATTTACATGTATCTAAGAAGACATTTATTTGTTCAAGATTCTCCAGGTTTTTAAGATATATTTTTCATAGTAGTTAGAAGTGATCTTCTAGATTACAGTAGTGTTCATTGTGATTGTGCATATTCAATTCTAATTGCATAGCTATGGGTCTTTTCTTTCAGTAAGTTTGGCTAAGGGTTTATCTAGCTATTCTTTCAAAAAACCAGCTCTTCCAGTCATTGATTCTTTGTGTTGTATTTTTTATAAGTACATGTTTGCAGTACATGCTGTTTACAATCATCTTGTATGTGTCCATAATATAATTCATTTCTCTTTTAACTTCCTCCCCTTTTCCTTTTCTCTTCCCCCACCAAACCCCCACCCTCCAATTTGCCTTCCCTCATTTTCATTCTTACTGATATAATTAATCTTTGTTGTGTATGACATATAATATTTATATTCATTTATAATATTCCTGTGTTTGGCATATCTTTATTTTACTTTTTTCCCCTCCACTTTTCCTTTACCCCTTGCCTTTAGACTCTTTGACCATTTCCCATTTGCAAGAGATCCATCCTTGTCTATTCCATCCATCTAGTATCAATTCCTTTGTTTGTACTTTGCCTTTGTCAAATGAGAGACACCGTACTGTATTTAAGCTTGTGTGTTTGGTTTATTTCACTCAACATTATATTTTCCAGTTGGATCTACTTTCCTACAAATGTCTCAAATTCATCCTTCTTATAACTAAGTACTATTCCATTGTGTATAAGTACTGTATTTTCTTTATTCAATAATCTCTTGATAATTATACAGGTTATTCCTAGGATTTAGCCATTATGAATAATGGTACTATAAACATTAGTATGCATGTGTCACTGTGTAATGTGTTAAGCTTTCTGAGGAAGATACCTAGAAGGAACATACTTAGGTCATATGGAATTTCTAATTTTACTTCTTTGACAAATCATAGTGATTTTCATCATGGTTGTTTTCGTTTACATTGTCTAGTTTCAGTTTCATTAATTTCTGCTCTGATTTTTCAGATATACCTTCTTCTACTAGGTTTGCGTTTGAACTGTTCTTGTTTTTCTAGTTTCCTTGTGCACATCATTAAGTTGTTTATTTAAGTTCACTATACATTCATAGTATAAGCATTCAGAATGATAAATTTCCTCCTACAACTGATTTCCTCATGTCACATAGGTCTTGGTATATTATAGTAGCATTATTGTTTGATTCTTTGCAATATTTAATATCTTTAAATGACCCACTGAATGCTCAGGATTGTGTTATATAATGTCCAGTTGTTTATGAAATTTCTGTGGTTTTGTTTGCAACTGATTAAGTTTTTAAGCTTCTGTGGGATTTTTTGACAGAACGCATACATAGTAGTTTTTTTTTTTTATGGGTATCGGGGATAGAACTCACGACCGTGTGCTTGCAAGGCAGGTGCTTATGCTGCTGAGTTAATCCCCTGAATGAATTCATAGTATGAACTTGATTGCTCTGTATTTATTTTAGTAGGCTTTGGGAACTAGAAAGTGATCTATTTTGGAACATGTCCTATGTACCATTAAGAAGAGTGCCTATTCTGTGTGGTAGGGTATAACACAGTTTGAAGGTACAGTTCAGTTCTGACATTTATTTTTTAAATTTTGTTTAGTTGATTTGTCTCTTTTTGAAAGTGGGGAATTAAGGTCCCCCACTATAATTGTGTTGTTATTTATTTGATCTCTCATTTGTAGTAGAGTTTATTTTATGACTTTAAGTACCCTAATATTTGATGCATGTATATCCACAAATGTTATAATTACTATTGAATTGTTCTAATAACAAATATGTAGTGACCATCTTATTTTCTCCAATCAGTTTTAATTTAGAATTTACTTTGAGAATAAGAATCATATTCCTCCTGTCCTGGTGCATTGAATATTATTTCCATCTTTTAATTATTACTTCAAATTTAGAAGAATTTCTTTATTGCAACAGATGGCTGAATTTTGTTCTTCTGTCTAGTGCACCAATCTATCTTTTAATTGGAAAGTTGAGTTTATTAACAGTAATATTGAAAATTATTCATTGAAGCAAAGTCCATATCTCTCAGCATATTCCAACTAAAATCTAAATAGTTCCAAGATATGTATATTAAAACAAAAACATCAAACTATCAGGCCCTGACCTAGATTGTCAATCTCCCAAATGAGTGTACAGCAAAGGCTTAAATAAAATGAGACAAGTGGTATGATTTTAAGGCTCCCGAAAGATCAAAACCTTTTAGCTTAGCTCGAGACTCTGAGGGCTAAAACAAAGACTTCTCTGGACCACCCATATTTACTAGGTCCAAAATAAAGGGCGGGGAAACTGAGGAAAGTGCGGGAAATGAGCAAGACCTTGGGAGTCATTTCAATGACTTCTCCAAGTAGTAAATCATGCCAATTTAGAAAAACTGCCTTATCTCCAGGATGACATTTATGGTAGGAGTCCAACCGCAGGAGTGAAATTCCTTCAGCTGCAGTCTCTATTTACTTAATTAGTGTTGGAGCCAAGTTGTCTTCAGATGTGGCCTTATCTTGCCCTTTGAGGTGTCTCTGGCCTCACAGGACAGGACAGGCCTCAGCCAGGACCAGTGATTCATAGAGGTTCACTTACTATGAATCAGTTCCTGTCACCAGGCAAGGGGCTGAGGCCTAGGACAGACTCACAGATAAACATAGAAAGCTTATTAGTTAATTTTAAATTCTGCTCAGAACCACTTCATAATGGTCTCCAACGTCAAACCTGCTGAAAGATAAGGTTGGTAGAACTAAAAATTATAGGCCCTTGCTGTATGTATACATGTAGTCATTATAGTTTCAGGACTTTTTAAATCCTTTTTTAAAATTTTATTTTAAAGAGAATAAAACAAAAGAGGACACAACAAAACAGATCAGAACAGAACAATGTAAGCAGCACAGCACTTCACAAGACAACCAGATATTAACAGTAGCTACCATAATGACTCTGTCTTTGAAATAGTTGAGCATAGCTTCACACACAATAATATCAAACATAAGAAAATAATATAAAACTATTGAAGAGAATGAAAGTATTACAGGGCATTCTGAATCAATTAACAGAAAATGAACAATGGCTACTATATCTCATTTTCCATAAAAAATTTGTTTATACTATCACACATATTAAAATCCAATAAGACACAACATGTTAGAACCAAAAGTAATAGAAGAACAAAAGCATGGTAGGACTTCAAAGGATTTTTTAAACTTAAAGTGAATAGATTTAAACTGTTCCAAACATGATTCCTGCATTACTGAAATGAATTTTTTTCATCTTTAACCTCCTGGTGTGTACTCTAAGGGTACAGCATAAGATTCTCTGAGGTTAGAACTCATAATCCACATTCTATATTTTAACAGCTTCAATCTATTAGTATGAGATGATAATGTGAGACATAAATTTTCATTTATTATCTACAAAGCATAAACAAAAAAATAAAAATTGAAAATTGGAGTTCAAGAACTTTCCATATGGCTTCACTTACATAAATCACTTGTCAGCATGATAATTTTCCAAATATTAAAAATAGAAGGAGAACAAGGACAATAAATGTAATATATTTTCTAATTAAATGTTTAAATTTTGATCAATTGCGTAAAAAATTTTAAAAAATCACTTTTCTGTCTCAAATGAAAAGTTACTGGCTGTTACTTTTATAATAATCATAGAAAATGAAGCTGGGATTGATAGTACATGCTAGTAGTCCCAGCATGAAAGAAGCTGAGGCCAAAAAAAAAAATCATGAATTTGAGTATTAATTGGACAATTTAACAAGACATTGTCCGAACCAATCAACCAATAAGTCAATCAAGGGACTGAGGATGTAGTTCATTGCAAAGACCCTGGGATCAATCCCCAGTACTGAAAAATAAGAAAAAAAAAAGAGCAGAAGGTTAACATTGCAGAATATAAGGCAGTTATATATATGAAAGAAAGAAACATAGAAATTGAGAAATTCAATAGTGTAATATTAAAAATGACAGTGGATATGTCTTACAAATCTCTACAACAAACATGATCATCCCTATGAAATATAGATTATAGTCTTGAGAATCACTGGATACTTTAGTAGTTTTTTTACATTTGTATTAAAATTCTAAATGCCCTTGACTTTATGCCTGCAAATTTGGTTATGTTTTTACTGTTTTCAGTAATCATTTTAATGAAGTAATTTTAAATGGAAAAAAAAGATCAACAATTATCTATAACCCAACAGCACTAATATCCTACATAAGGCACTGACATAGTTCATCATATAGAACACCATGTTAGAACAAATTAGAAAGAAAAAGAAAGAAACAGAACCATCTCCAGTTTGAGCATTGTTAAGAATGTAAAAACAGCATTGCACATGGCTTCATACTTAACTTCACAAGTTAATGCAGTATGTTTAACATTGTAACAAAAGTGCAATTTTTGAATAGCATTACAAAGCATTAACTTTATTTATTATAGGTTTTGAACAACAACAAAATTGCATACTGAATCTAGAGTTGAAAAGGCATCACCAAGAATGATATGTTTTAATTTAAATGCAATTTATGCATTTAAGTGTATTTGGTCCTTGTGAAAAGTCATTTTAGGAAAGAAACTTTAGGACACATTGTTGAAAATCATTGTGTTTAGTCAACAGTTCATAAATTTTCTGTTGGAGATATTATGCTCTGCAGTGGATTCCAGTTAATCAGCACATCTCAGTGGCAATTGAAATATGCCAATTAGAACAATGATTGTCTCATTTAAATATGTAATTGCTCTTGTGAGCTATCAGATACATACAAAATTAGAATGGATTTTTGAAATGCAAAACATTGACCAAATTGTATATGTACATAATAAAGATAAATTCGAATGCAGATGTCTGACATGATAAGAAGCATTATCATCAAGGCATATTCCCACTTTTTCTGTGCAGCAATTTAATGAGTATTATAACCCATCTGGTCAATACAAAGCAACATATCCCTAACAGCTGTATTCAAAAATGAATTTCAACTCCACATTAATATTCCCTACTAATATTATTTCAGATTTCTGCCAAAGATAAAATTTACAAAGTTGCTGCTTTTTTCACATTTAAATGTTCCTAATTAAGGAATCAATTAATAATGAATTTCTCATGGCAAGAACAAATGATTTTTTTTTAAATTTCAAAAGAATTTTCATGTATGTAAAAAGTACAAATCAGCAAGATTTTCCAGTAATACTAAGATTATTGACTGCAATAATTCCATTTCATTTACAAAGGATATCAAATAAGGATGACACATTGAGAGTTTCCCTACTAGTTCTTACTGCTAGTAAGACACTAGTAATAATTTAGCAAGTATTTTGCCTGTAATTCATTATGAGACTTAACATTTATGTTTGTGAAATTTCAGTATTCTTACAGTACTTGTACTTTTAAAAAGACTTGTACAGTATAACAGGCTAATATTTTGCTGCTACCAAATGAAACTGACCCCAAACAAAAGTGATTATATATTTGTGCTTAGAAATATTCATATATGTATAAATGTATATGCACATATATTAGAAAAAATTTAATTTGATTTTGTACAATTAAAAATTAGCTCAGACAGCCTAAGCAGTAAAAGTTTATACTATTTTTTAAAAATTTAAATCTAGAAAATAACAAAAGAGCTCACGTAAATGACTATCAGTATGACTGAATTGAAATTATTTTTCTGTATTTACCTTTTTATAACAACTATCCATCTTTTTAAAATACTTCCTCTTACTTTTCAGTTAGCACTTAGCAATTTCTTACAATAAATTTTAAATATTCTCTGATACAAATAACAAATCACAAACACCTGAGTAGTTTCTAAAAATGTTACTTTATATTTTGCAATTTTTTTTTTCTTTTTTTGTGGGGGGAGTTTTTTGCACTGGGAATGGAACTCATGACTTTATGCTTGCCAAGCTGGCGCTCTGACGCTGAGCTAGATTCCTGGCGCTACAAAATATTTTAGAGCACCATATTAGATTTTTTCTTCAGAAAAAAACTTTAAAATGTAAAATTAATTGAATAAATGACAAAGAAATAATTAGGTACAAATTTTGTTTGTAATCATTTCTTAACCAGTTTTAATCTCACATGAACTGAATGAATATTCCCATTTTCCTAATTCCTGATAGCTGCTTTAGCAAGGAAATAATAAAATGGCCAGAACACCCCTTATTCCTGGTGCATACTTACTGTCTTGTTCTTGCACCCCAGTGCCCGTGAGATCATGTGACGATAACAGATTATTGCTCCCTTGTTTAGGATGTGTTATAAGCAAACAGTGACGGAATGGTCACTGTTGTGCTCCTATCATGTTCTAGAAGGCTCTGTTATAACTGACAGGAAGGAAAGCAGAAGTGAGAACAAATCCTGTAGCACAGAACAAAGCAAAGACCCAGACTGTGAACTGCCTGTCAGACAAAGCCAAGGAGTGAAGAATGAAAGAAACTCCTGGAATGAAAGCAATCCCCATCCAACAACTGGCACAATGACAAGAAATTCAGCCCTAAACTGCAAGAAACTCATTTGTGAATGAGAACTACAGTCCAGTCAGGTTTTAGATTTTAACTTTCTCCAGAGAACATCTCCCAACCTCGCAGTGAAGTCCTTACTCAGAAAAGTATTAAAATATTAAGCTGTGTTATTTTATACCACTAATGTTGTGGTGGTATTTAATGCAGCAATTAGCAAACAAACATTTTAGTCATCATAATTTTAAATTACTGTCAAATAACATCATTTTAGTATAATTTCCACTTACTTGGATTCTTATGACTCTATACCATATATTTTTGTCTGGAGTATTTGTTAGTTCAGCCTCATCTTACTTTTTATCATGTAATTATTTCTCTAGTTTGGGTTGTTTTACAATAATATTTATGCTTCTCCTATAATGGATAAATATTTTCACCAATCTGCTTTAAACATTCCTTTTTTAATTTGCCCATGAAGAATTTTTATTTCCATGGTTTCACAGTTTTATTTATTTTGTTGTTCAGGTACCCAGAAAACTCTCTTAATATGAAGTTATATTTGCATTAGTTGATTATTAAATCATTGATATTTTATTTTTGAAAGTCACTCTGCACACCTGAACCTGAAAGACACAAGTGATTATTCTTCAGCCAGCTTAGAATTAACATTATTCTTTATATTTCCACTTCCTTTTTTCACTTTGTAAAGCAGTTTCTGTGAAAAGTAAAGCTTCTTCTTGATACTTAGTGTAATCCTCCCCCATTTTTCACTTTTCCTTCTAAATGCCATCCCTGTGTTTCTTCAGACCCTTGCTTCACAATCTGAGAATAACCTTTGATGTTTACCTCTTTTGAAATTTGGTCATCATTTCATGACATAGAATCCAAAACCACCAGCAGGAAACAAATGTTGGTGATTCTCGCACTTCCTCAGGAATTCAGGGTTAGAGTGTGAAGTGAGTCACTTTCTTCTCCATGTGAAAACTTAGGGCAGTGCTAGATGACTTTAGTAAAACATCTCCTGTTCCTTTGATTCTTACATTACTCTTTTTTTAAAAAAACAAAATTGAACTCAGGACTTTGCATTTGCCAGGCAGGTGCTCTGCCACTGAGCCATATCCCCAACCCCAAGCATCCTTGTCTCCTGTGTCTGGTTGTGGAAGAGATTTATTGCCAGGATCCAATTCTCACTTCTTAACACACCTTGTTATTATTCAAGTTCTTTGACCATCCATATGAATGGCTTCTTCTGCAATCTAGGCTATAAATTTCACATTTTATCATCACCAATAAATTTACTACCTCCTATAATTAAATGTGTACTTTTGTTCAAGGGAATGTTAACTTCAAAATTTAATTGCATAAAAATAGCAGCTATTTAAATGATCAAAATATTCTGTTAATACACTAAAAATATTTGTTCTTCAACTTCCTTAGAATGTTCACTAGTTTCTCCAGTTATACAAAGGTTCCTACCTTTATTTTTCTCCTTCTTAAACTTTTTATTTTATTTTATTTTATTTTGGTACTGGGGATCAAACTCATGACCTTGCACTTGCCAGATAGGAGCTTATGCCTCAGAGTTAAATCCCCAGCCCTCGTTATTCAATTTATATTAAATTTTAATCACTTTAACACATACAAATGATATTTTCTCTTTTGTTGCCATAAAAAATATTTCTGCAGTCTTTGAAGCTTGAAAATAAAACACTGCTCTCCATACAATGGCCAAGGATCAGGAGAACTTGGATCCAGTTTACCTGGATCCTATACTTAGACTATCACAAGACTGAAGCTAAATTGTTGAAAATTTCTCAAATATTATTCAAACTCAAAGTCCTCTTCCCAGCTCATATGATTATTGGTTGAATTCTTTTCCTTGTACTCAAAGAACTCATACTGTCATGCTTCTCCAAGGCTTGTAGGGAATTATCTCTAACTCAGGCAAGGCCCAACTCATTTCTTAGTCATCAAAACATAAGATTTACCAAACTCAGTTTACCTTTTGGTCAGTCTCAAACTAGTTAAAGGTTCAGTTTCACCTAAAAATTTCTGTATTGCTTATTGTGTAAAGGTAGTTAATCCCAGTTTCAACAAGATTGGGAATCTTTGAATTTTGTCTTCCATAAACGCTATCCTGCCGGAATCCAGCTGCGGCAGGGCTCAGGGGTCCCAAAGGTGGTCAGGGAGTCGGCGATTGAGAGACAGAAGACACTGCACACCAGTCTGTGAGTGAATCTGAATCCAATTTATTTTTTAGAAGCTGGAATATATATATGCTAACTTTTGGCAGCAACCCAAATCCCAAGCAGGAAGCGTCCCAGGCTTAGGGCCAGGCAGGGACAATCTTAAACAACATGTGTTAATCAACTTTTTTCATCTTTGTAACACTTTACTCTTGTTACTTAATTATCTTGGAAAATGTAAGCCGATGCACCTGGATGCCCACAGGAGGAAGAGATAGAACGGCAGCTGTGAAGCTATCATGCCGCTCCCTACATTTTTTTTTT
>PVLA01015916.1:0-23012 GCA_004027455.1 Hydrochoerus hydrochaeris
TTCTGAGGGCTTGCATAGCATATGTTTGGCTAATATCTATCACCCTACTACCTGCTCTTATACTCCTTCTCTCCCTCTTATTCCCTTTCTCTCTTCTACTTTCTTGTCATCATTTTTATATTCCTCCTATTAGAGAATATGGGGATCTTGTAATGTCAGGTTTTTTTACATGTTGAAATAATTATAGATTCACATGCAGTTGTAAGAAATGGAACAACCCTATGTATCCTTTAAGTAGTTTCCCTAATGGTAACAAGGCAAAACTATAGTATGGTATCACAACCATGATATTGGCATTAATATAAAGCAAGCCCTTTCCTTCCTTCCTTCCTTCCTTCCTTCCTTCCTTCCTTCCTTCCTTCCTTCCTTCTTTCCTCCCTCCTTTCTTTTCTTTCTTTCTTTCTTTCTTTCTTTCTTTCTTTCTTTCTTTCTTTCTTTCTTTCTTTCTTTCTTTCTTTCTATTTCCTTCCTTTCTAGTCAACATCTTACCACATACCCCAGGCTGCTGTTGACCTCACTACCTCAAATTCAAGGTCCTCTTGCCTCAGTCTCCCAATGCTGGCATTGCAGGTGTGCAACACCATGTCCAGCTATCATTTTCAACACCACCAGTGCCTTTTTAAACCTAGTTTATTACCTCCTATCCTTAACTCCTGGTTAACATTCAGTCTGCATTTCTATAATTTTGTCATTTCGATAGTTATATAAATGAAATCATGTAATATATAATCTTTTGGCATTGACTTTTTTCTCTCTGAAATTATCTGCTGATTCATCCAGAGAATTGCAGGAGTCAATAGTTTGTACCACACACAACACACACCTTTTTTTCTGAGAAGTAATAATCCATGGTATGATTGTAGCCTTCTGTGTCAGTAATGTGTTGTGTTATTATAATGAATTATCAGAGGCCAGCTATATTATAAAGAAAAGGGGTTTTTTTGGCTCACAGTTCTGATCCAAGGTACATCTGGCAATGATAAATAACTATATGCATTGAAGATTGAACTGCACATTTTGCATATGCTATGCAAGCACTCTACCAATGACCAATATCATCAGCCCTTCAGTGTCTCATGAAATTGTTAAGTTGCCCTGGTTAGGCTTAAACTTGTGATTCTTATGGGATTACATGTGTGTACCACCACTCCCAGCATCACTACTTTTTATTTCAATTATTCTCATAAGTATATGGTAATATATTGTGGCTTTACTTGTAGTTCACTAGTGACTAATGATGTAGGATATCTTTTTGTGTGCTTATGTATTTGTCATCTGTATATACACTTGATAAGTGTTTATGTTTTTTGCTTATTTTCTAATTGGATTATTAGATTTTAATGTTTGTTTGTTTTGAGACATGCTGACCTCAAATTTGCTATGTAGCCTAGGCCAGTTGCAAATTGATGATCCTCTTGTTTCAGTGCTAGGATTACAGGTGTGCAACACCACACCCAGCCTAATGTTTGAAAATTGTTTATATATTCCAGATACTAGTCCTTTTTGGTTGGCAGTTTTCCCCTGCAATCTGATTTGATTTTTCATTTTCTTAACAGAGTCTTTCACAGAGCAGTCTTTGTGATATAATCTGATTTACCAGTTTTTCCTTTTAGGGATCATGGTTTGGGTGTCAAGTCTAAAAGTCTTTGTCTACTTCTTTTTCTCCTATGTGTTTTACTAAAACTGAAGATTTTATCCTATGTGTTTTACTAAAACTTTTATAATTTTAATGTATTACATTTAAGTCATGAGTCACCCAGAGTTAATTTTTATATGAGATATGTGTCTTAGGTTGATGTTCACTATGTGTATATTTATTTCAGCATTGGGGGTTGACCAGGGCCTCACAAATGTTAGGCAAGCACTCTACCCCTGAGTTGTATTCCCAGCTCACATTGAAGTTTGCCGTTTTACTTAGGGATTGATCAATGCTATTCATTGAAAAGGCTATCCTTCCTCCATTGAGTTTTTCTTGCACCTATGTTAAAACCTCTGTTGCATTTATTGTATGGGTTGGTTTCTGTTCTGTTCTATTGACCTACGTATATGTTCTTCTGCTGATACCATACAGGCTAGATGACAGGAGCTATAATTTCTAAAATTCTTTAAACCAGTTTGACAGGTTTGTTTCACATTATTGTTCCTCTTCAAAATTATTTCAGCTCTTTTAGTTCTTTTGGTTTTCCATGTATATTTTAGAATAATATTGTCTATATCTATAACAAAAAACTGGAGTTTTGATAAAAGTTGCACTAAACTTTGTGGTAGCACACAGCTATAATCCCAGTACCTAGGAGGCTGAGGCAGGAGGATCACCAGGAGTTAATGGCCAACCTAGGCTTCATAGTAAGTTTAAAATCAACCTGAACTGCCCTGAAGACACTATCTCAAAAAATTGCACTAAACTGATACATTATTTTTTAAAAATTGACATCTTTATGATATTGAGTCTTCCAACCCATGAACATTTTCCACTTATTTAGACATTTTATTTTTTGTCAGCATTACTTTGCATAACTTAATCCTATAAATGCTTTATTTATTCATAAATATATTGAGTTTGATTGTAAAAAAACAGTGCATTTTTAATTTCAGTGTCCACATTCTCATTACTACAATATAGAAGTAAAGTTAACTTTTATATGACTACCTTTGTATATTATATTTTTTATGCTCATCTATGAGTTTTAGGACCTTTTTCTAGATTCCTTGGAATTATTTGTGTTTACAACCATGCTGTACGCAAATAGGGACCATTTTTAATTCTTTCTTTTTGATCTGTAAGTCTTTTGATGCTTATCACACTAGTTAGAACATCTGAGAATATGTTAAATAAGAATGGTCAGTCTGGCTATCTTTTCTGGTATTAGAGAAAAAGTATTCAGTCTTTCATCATTAAGTTTAATGTTAATTATAGGGGTCTTTGGTACATAGTGAGGAGCATCCCTTCCGTTCCTATTTTTCTGATAGTTTAAAAACATACCTAGGTGTTAGATTTTGTCAAAGTCTTCCTGTATCTGTTGATTGATATGATCATGTAATATTTTTATTAAGCCTGTTAATAGATTGGATTATATTGCTTGGCTTTCAAGTACTGAACTAGCCTTGCAATCCCCAAAATCCATTTGGTCACAGTACGTAATTATTATTTGTGTTGCAAAATTCTTCTGTTCACTTCTTTTCTAGTCTCTTGGGCTTTGTCTGTGCTCATTGTTATTTCTAAATTTCTGGCTTCTTTATTTTCAAGTCTGGAATATATGATGCAGAAAGGTAAGCCAGATGTTGGATACTGAGATGCCTAGAAACAGCCTGCCTTTTTTGTTCCATTTTTCTGAATATTCTAATGTTTGTTTCATACATGATGTTCAGGGTTTTTTGTTGTACTCAGTAGCAAGATTAAGGAAAAGTAAGCCTACTTAATATTCCCCCAAACTGAAGTTCAGACGTATGTTTTAAGCACTGAAGGCAAATAAAGGAAAGCAATATATTGTAGTGGTTCACATGAGGAGAGAGAATCTAGCAGGAGGCTGTCTCATTCACCATCTTCCTCTTATATCCCACTACCCTATTTGCACTGAGCTGAGAATCAACCACCCTAGTTCACCAATGAGAGATTGGAGCAGTACATCTCTGGGTGTATTACTATGTGATTAATGGGCCCGAAATGCTATACAGATAACAGTTGCTTCTGTCTGGAGTTTTTAAACATTCTCCTTCAGAAACACACAAGTCATTCCTGAAAGTAACCCATCAATATGCATATTTGTAAGTTTTCTTTAGCTTGACTCCATGGGTAAGTAACATTGAACAAGTTGTATCTTACGTTCCTGCTTAAGCAAAATTTTAATGGGGCCTGAAGTTGTTTCTTCAGGTATCTGCTGTTGTGGTTTGTATATAGGTTGATTGAACCTCCCAATTTATATGAGGTCTCAAAATAAATCCTTGTTGTGAAGTGTTGGTATAGTTGAATCTGGAATGGTCCCAAAAGACGTATGTGGTAACGGTGTGGCCCCCAGTTTGTTGCTACTGGGAAGTGGTGGAACATTTAAGAGGCCAGGCCTAGTAGGAGGTTTCAGGTCACTGAGGGCATGGCCTTGAAGAGGTTGTGGGACTAAAGTGTTTCTCACCCTCTCTGATTCCTGGTTGCCATTAGTGAGCAGGTTCCTTGACCACACCTGCCTGCTATGATATGCTGCCACACCACAGACCTAAAAGCAACAGGACCAACTGGCTATGGACTGAAACTTCTAAAACTATGAGTCAAGATAAATCTTTTCTCTTTTAACATTGATTAGCTCAGGTATTTTGTTACAGTTACAGAAAGCTAACATAGATATTGAGAAGATAAAAATGTAACCCATCTATGGTGATTAGATGTGGGGGATTTGGAAGTGATTAGGATTAGGTCTTAGCCCTCATGAATGAAAATGAGTGGCTTTATAAAATGAGAGAGAAGAAGACAAAATGGCCGATCAGTGAGCAACAAAATACAAAGCCTCCCAGGAGAAACAGCTCATATGACAGAATAAAACACCCTACAGAGACACAGACAACGGGAGATGGATCCTCTTGATGCAGGAAGAAATTAAAACATAAAAAAGCTCATCAAATACTTCGGGACTACAAACAAAACAGCTAAAAATTATGGGATACAGTGTTTTCACTGCCAAGTTTGCACCAGCTTGAATCAGCACTGGCAGGCAGAGCCACCCAAACTCATTCCCACCACCACTCACAGGAAGCACAGCAGCACTGAAGTTGGGGGTTGGTGAGCCCAGCAGAGAGCAGAGCCGGTGAAGGGACCTTCATTAATCCACAGTCAGTGCTGGGAATGAGACCCCCCCACCACGGGAAGGGCGCGACCAACTGGGCGACATGTTGGAATTGGGCAGGAGGAGCCTGAACTGGGAGTGACAGTGACTTCAGTTGGTTGCTCCCTCCCCAGAACAGAATTGTGGGATTTGCTTGAACTGGGCCATGCCCTTGGCCAGGACCCAATGAGCCATCCCAAATCAATTCCCTGCACCTAGCATGCACTAACTGGGGGAAGGCACCTGAAGTTTGGCTGGCCTGGTGGGGAGGGACAGGCATATGCAGCTGCTGCTTACACCTCAGTGATAAGAGCAGGCAGGAGAGGGTGGAGTTCCCTCAGCAGCATGCTTTAGAGGAAACATGGCCAACAGGGAAGGGGGCTGGGACCTGCACTGTAACTCATGTGGAGGAAGCCAGGACCATGACAGGAGAGAGAGGCAGGAAGAGGCCCCCAGCCCAGAACCCTGAGAGCCCTGAACCAGGAGAAGGAAAAAGAAGGGAGCCTGAGGGCGGCAAACACACAACATCAGGCATGGCTTCAATGGACATTAAGAGATATCTTCAGGACCTTGTAGATGAGCTCAAAACTGAAATATTAAATCAGGTAAAGCAGGATATGAGTAGAGTAATAAAAGAAATGCTCTCAGGAAGCATCTCTCAGGGTGATACAGACAGAAGAAGGAAGGAACACAAAAAAAGGAGAGAAATATTTGATAAAGAATATAAAGAAAATATAGAATACATGAAGCAGATTCAAAGAGACTACCAGGAAATTAAAAACTCCATTGAAAGCTGGCAAAACACCTTAAAAGAAACTAAGGATAGACTATCAAAACTTGAAGACAAGTTTGCAATGTGTGATCATGAAAGGAAAGATCCCTTAAAAATAACAAGGAAACAGGCAGTAACAATACAAAGGCTAGAAGATGACAAGAGAATCTACAATTTAAGGATAAGAAATGTGAACAAAGAAGCAGGAATACATACAGTCAAATTACAAAGGCTATTCATGGCAATAATTAAGGGAAACTTCCCAAGCATGGGAAAAGAAACTGACATTTGGTTATATGAGGCATACAGAACCCCAGCCACCTACAACCAAAACAGATCTACACCCAGACATATAATAATCAAGATACTAGAAATTCAATATAAAAACAGAATATTAAAACCTGTCAGAGAAAAGAAACACATTATCTATAAAGGTAAGTCCATCAGAATCACGGCTGACTTCTTGACACAGACCATCAGATCAAGAAGAGCTTGTAGCAAAGTATTCCAAGCCCTAAAAGAAAATGACCTCCAGCCCAGATTGATGGACCCTGTAAAACTGTCACTAGAAATTAATGGAGAAACATGATGCTTCCATGACAAAGAGGAACTGGGGGAGTTTGTGAACACCAATTCAATCCTTCAGAGAATACTGAAGGACATTCGAGAGAGAGAGAAAAAAATACCAGGATTTTAGGAACAGTGGCAGAAAGGCCTCAATGATTGGGGCAGGCAGTAGAATGAAGGAGAAAAGTAGACAAACAGGCAGAAGAATAGCATAGCAGAAATGAGGCAGAGAAGGATAACTAGAATCTCTTAACATAGATGGCCTTGATACGCTATATTGTTAATAGTGCACCAGGATTTAAAACACACATTACTCACACTACTCTGCTTAGTGTATTATATTCTGTTCCAGTCATTCTACCTGTACTAGATTTGAGGGTACAAGCAGTAATCCTGAAAATAACAGCATATAGTATGGTAATCATCCTTAATTTCCTATTAACTTAATCTAAAGCACTGTAAAACCTACACTGTTTTACCATGACTGACTGTAGTTGAATCTGGTTTGTTGGATTGCTGTTTTGTATTGATAGATTTTATTCAAAGCTGTTATGATTGATAATATCAAGTCTGAGAGTATAGGCAACTGCACTTAAGATGACAAGATCCACTGGAATGTCCACTATGTTTTGATTATTACCTGCTTTTGAAGTTTTATACTGTCTACAGTGTTTTATTTTTACTAATATTGTTACTGTTACACTCAATTATACTGCTATATTCAATTATGCCTGATGATATAGACAATTCTATTGAAGATAATAAGAAACAACACAGTAATCATTGTAGATCACCTTGTACTGTGGTTTTATATGACTTTTTGGTTTCATGTTTTTATAGGAATTTGTTTTGTTTTGTCTTGCTAGGTTTTATTTTTCCCTCTAATACAGAAAGTATAGAAATACATGCAGAGATTCATGCATGCGTAGCAGTTTACACTCTCACTGTTTCACTATCTACTTTGTATGCTTTAATTTTGTAACTTGAGAAACTATTTCTAAGAGGACAATATATAATTTATTAAAAAGTGATTTCTTATTATCTTTTTTTTTTGAATTCTGTATTACCACTACCCTTTACATGCTTTTGTTTCTCTTTAAATAAATTAAAAAAATAAAATGAGGGAAAGAAAATACCAGAAGACACAGGCACATTCTCTGTTTCTTGCCCTGTGATACCCTGTACCGTTTTTGGACTCTGCCAGCAGAAAAACTATCACCCATGCAACCCCTTTTTCCTGGACTTCCAGAAACATAAGCCAAAATAAAACTCTTTTCATTATAACATTATTGGCAACACATAAGAAAATAACATATCTATATTGAATGAGTGGCACATTACTTTGTCTAAATAACAAAAAGCAGGGATTTGCAGCCTTGGTTGTACGTTAGAACCATCAGAGGAGATATAAAATATACTCATACCAAAAATTCACTCTCAGAAACTCTTGTTCCAGTAATCTAAGGGAGATCCATATTGGGTATTTATTTTCTAAAAATGCATCACCAATCAATGGCTACCTAAAATGGATTTATTTAATTTAAAAGAAAATTTATGGCAGCTTTAGGATTACTGCCAAAATCACAAAGCCATAAATCTCAGCCAGTTCTTTCATTTAGAAACTTGTAAAAATTTCAAGGTCCAGGCCACACCCTAGACCAATAAATCACAACCTTACAGGGAAAAATTCAGGCACCAGCTCTAAAATCTTTATTACCAAGGTTAAAAAGCAAGGTTGAGAAGGATGGCTTTACTATTAGCAATGTCCCACAAGAATCAGAATTCCTACTGGGTATGGTAGTGTTCTGCAGAAATCCCAGCATTTTGAGGGGTTGAAGCAAGAGGACCACAATTTCAAGCCTGCACTGAGCAATTTAGCAGTTTAACAAAAACCTGTCTCAGAATTAAATAAATGAGCAAATAAATAGGACTGGAGGTATAACTTACTATGAAGGCTTGGGTTAATCCCTAGTACTACGAATTAATTAATTAATTAATTGATTATTTTTTAAAACTATGTGATGCTTATAGTTTGGGTTCTTGTGCAAGCTGATAAATCAAAACATCTCTTTAAGTTTGTACTGAGCCTCATTATTTTGGTTTTATCAGCTGTCATTCAACACCTAAGTAAGGCTTATTAAAAAAACACTGGTTGCCTAAGGATGCTGGTCATTTCAGTATCTTACCATCAGAGTTAGTATCCTATGTGTAAGAAGTCTCTGTCACAAATTCATCAAGATTAAATTGATCAAGATTCTATTGTGGCTAAATTGTGAAGCACACTCACACTCTTGGTATTGACCTAAATTGGACCTGTGGTAGAGAATTTCAAGGCTATAATTTACTGCATCTTGTGCAATTAAAGGAAAAGCTATCTATTTTATAAAATAGGTCAATATTGAATGGAAGAAGGTCTCATTTTAAAAGACAAATATCTTTACATACATGACTCTAATTAAAGAATTTGCTAATAGCTCACCATTTTTAGAAGCAGCTAGCTATGCATAGCACTAAATCTATGGTAGAGTTTCCATTTTTTAAAAGAGACAATTCTTTGTCAATGAGTGATGTTAGTAGCACACAGCATAATTTTTCCATGAATATTATTCTGGGTTGCTTTTTTTCTGTTTAAAGCAGTCAACATACTTTATAATAACTCTGAACATTATTTTAAACCAAATGTATTCCAGTTCACTAGCTGGCTGTAGCACCATCTATTTACAATGATGAAAATAAAATTATATGCCATTTAGGAACCATATTCAATGATAGCTTAGATTTCAAATAAAGAGAAAAAAATAAAGATAGAAATGTACTCCATTCCATCCCAAGGTTCAGCCTTAGCACGTCCCTCAGAGCCTGGTAGAGCCCTGCCCAGCATCCCCCATCACCAGAGAACCTTTGAGAAAGTTGCTTAGGTCTAATTGGTCCCTGCCCAGGGAACCCCAAGTGGCTGGGAGCCACCTGGTAAGGCCTGCCCAATGGCCTCCACTCAACTGGAGAAACTCTTTGCAGTACGGATAGATATTCTCAACCCAAGAAACAACTGAGAAATACTTTCAGCTTCCTTAAAGTAATATAAAAGAATGACAAAGCAAAAGAACAAAATGCAGTCTCAAACCTCCAGTCCATCACAAGCAAGCCTAGGAGACATGGACATAGAAGAAAATGTAAGCCATAGATCTGAAACTCCTGAAATGAGAGTGACTGAAGTAAAGAAACAACTCCCAGAAGCTATAAAATAACTCAGATCAGAAATAATCTCCCAGGTAGAAGAAGAAATGATACACATAATGAAAGAAATGCTGAATATATCTAAAGAAGGCATAGTTAAAAAATTAGAACACTGCAAAAAGATGGAAACCTTGAATGAACAATATAAGAAACAAGCAGAATTCATGAAACAGATTCAAAGATGACAAAAGAAACAGCAAAAACTCCACAAACACATGAACATTGCATAATAAACTCCTGAGCAATCAATGGGCCACAGAAGAAATTAAAGAAGAAATTAAACAATATCTATAAGCAAATGAAAATACAAATACAACTTACCAGAACCTGTGGTATGCAATGAAAGCAGTCCTCAGAGGAAAATTTATTGCAGTGAATTCCCACATCAGGAAAACAGAACAAACAACCTGATGCTATACTTCAAACATCTAGAAAATGAAGAGCAAGTCAAGCCCAAAGCCGAAAGAAGGGAGGAAATTGTAAAGATCAGAGTGGAAATCAACACAATAGAGACTAAGAAAACAATACAAAGAACCAATGAATTAAAGAGTTGGTTCTTTGGAAGAATAAATAAAATTGATGAGCCTCTAGCAACTTTATTAAAAGAAGGAAAGAAAAAACTCAAATTCATACAACAAGGAATGAAATCACTACAAACTCTGTGGAAATACAGAAGATCATAAATACCCACTTTGAAAACCTCTACTCTTACAGGTTTGATAACACAGAAGAAATGGACAGATTCCTAGAAACATATGAACTACCAAAGCTGGATCAAGAAGATGTAAAACTGCTGAGTAACCCAATTCAAATTAATGAAATTTAAAATGTAATTAAAACCTTACCAACAAAGAAAAGCCCAAGTCCTGATGGATTCATGGCTCAATTCTACAAGAAATTCAAGGAAGACTTAATGCCAACACTCTTCAAACTCTTCAATGAAATTGAAAAGGAAGCAATTCTCCCTAACTCATTCCTGGAAGCAAGTATAACTCTAATACCAAAACCAGAAAAAGACCAAACTAAAAAAGAGAACTAGGCCAATCTCCCTAATGAACATAGATGCAAAAATTCTCAATAAAAAAATGGCAAAAAAATGCAGCAAATTTTCAAGAAGATTATACACCACAATCAAGTGGGATTCATCCCAGGAATGCAGGTATGGTTCAACCTATGCAAATCAGTAAATGTAGTCCACCATATCAATAGAACCCAAATCACATGATCATCTCTATAGATGCAGAAAAAGCTTTTGATAAGGTCCAACACTCATTCATGATAAGAGCCCTACAGAAAATTGGAATAAATGGTCTTTACCTCAACATGATAAAAGCTGTTTATGACAAACCAACAGCCTGCATCACATTAAGTGTCCAAAATCTGAAAGCTTTCACTCTAAAATCAGGAACAAGACAAGGATGTGCATTATCACCACTCCTATTCATTACAGTGCTGGAAATACTAACCAGAGCAATTAGACAAGAGAGAGAAATAAAGGGAGTAAGGATAGGAAAAGAAGAAGTTAAATTATCATTATTTGCAGACAACATGATAATCTACATGGAAGACCCCCAAAACTCCATTGAAAGACTCCTAGGTATAATGACTAAATTTAGTAATGTAGTTGGATACAAAGTCAACACTCAAAAATCAATAGAGTTCCTAAACACAAATAATAAACTCGTTGAGACAGAGATAAGAGAAGCCACATCCTTCACAATAGTATTCAAAAAAAAAAGAAATACTTAGGAATCAATCTAACAAAAGAAGCAAAAGATCTACTCAAGGAAAATTATAATACCTGAAAAAGAAACTGAAGAAGATCTCAGAAAATGGAAAAACATTCCTTGTTCATGGATGGGAAGAACAAATATTGTGAAAATGCACATTCTCCCAAAATTGTTATACAGATTTAATGCAATCTCAATCAAAAGACCACTAGCATACTTCACAGGTCTAGATAAATCATTCCTGAAATTGATCTGGAACCAGAACAGACCTAGAATAGCAAGGGCAATTCTAGGCAAAAAGGCAAGGCAGGAGGCATCACAATCCCTGACTTGAAGTTATACTACAAAGCTACTGTAATAAAATCAGCATGGTATTGGAATAACAACAGACCTGAAGATCAATGGAATAGATTAGAAAATACAACTACAAACACACTCAGCCAACTTATCTTTGATAAATGGGCCAAACATGTTCACTGGAAGAAAGATAGTCTCTTTAGTAAGTGGTGCTGGAAAAACTGGCTCTCTGTATGCCAAAAACTAAAACTAGACCCATTCACATCACCATGTACTAAACCAAAGTGAAAATTGATCAAATATCTAAATATTAAAATAGAAACACTAAATCCGCTGGAAGACAAAGTAGGTAGAAATCTTGAAGACAAAGGAGTAGACAGAGAATTCATGAACAAAAATTAAACTGCACAGGAAATACTTCTCAGAATCAATAACTAAGATCTTGTCTTACTAAAATGTTTTTTCATGTCAAAAGAAATCTCCAATCGAGTAAAAAGGAAACCCATGAAATTTGAAAAACTCTTAGCCAACTGTCCCTCAGACAAAGGACTTCTGTCTAGAACATAAAAAGAATTTTTAAAAAATCAGAGATCCAAAATTCAAAGATCCAAAGTTCAAAGACCCAATGCAAAAATGGACATCTGAGATGAATACACACTTCTCAGCTGAAGAAATACAAATGGCAAATAAATACATGAAAAAATGGTCAGCATCATTGGTCATTAGAGAAATGCATATTAAAACCACATTGAGATTCTATCTCACTCCAGAAAGAATGGCCAGGATAAAGAAAACTACCAACAACAAATTCTGGAGAGGCTGCGGGGATAAAGGAACACTTCTGCACTGTTGGTGGGAGTGTAAACTGGTGCAGCCACTGTGGAGGTCAGTCTGGAGGTTCTTCAAAATGCTGGGATTAGAAGTGCTATTTGACACAGCTATTCCACTTCTGGGTATATTCACAGAAGAACTGAAAACATCATATCGCATGGATACATGCACCCATGTTTATAGTAGCACAATTTGTAATAGCCAGATCTTGGAAACAACCTAAATGCCCATCAAGTGAGGAATGGGTAAAAAAGATGTGGTAGTTTTATGCAAAGGAGTACTACTCAGCTATAAAGAATGATCACATTGAGATTTTTATAGGTAAATGGATGCAACTTGAGACCATACACATAAGTGAAATAAATCAAACTTGGGTGTATATACCACATTGTCTCCCTACTGTAAGAAATGGCAAGAGTACATAAGATACAAAATCCTCAATTAATACTATAAAAGGATAAGAATCTTCTCAAAGGGGAAAAATAATAACTCAGGGAAAAGGAGAAAAAAGGAAGGGAAAAGAAAAAATATCAAGAGTTGAATAAAAACACCTAAGACAGCTAAATGATTGTGCTACAAATTGTATTAGTTCTTGGAACAAAACAGTTAATGTTAATTCATAGGATTGGATCAATTTTCCATGTTTGTGTCTGTTGATCTGAGGAACTCTTTTGAAGATTACTATATAAAATAAAAACCTTAGTTATGCTCCTACCACCTTGTTTTGAAGGCCTATATTGTCATTGTTTTGGGCTCTTTACTATTATTTTATTTGTCTTTTTTGTTTTGTGTTTTTCTAGCAATTGGTTTTGTTTTGTTTTTCCCTCTAATACAGAAAGGATAGATGTACATATAGAGGCTTATACATGCCTAGAACTTCTCCTAAACAATTTATGAAAATTGATTGTATTATGCATGATGAAATGAACAGCTACTTTGAAGAAAAAGAGACATTATGGTATCCATTGCTGATTTCCTATCATCATGCTGTGAAATCTAGTAATGCTTTTATTCTTTGTTTATAGTGGTTTTAGTCTGTTTTGTATTATTTAATTTCAACATGCATGTAAGTATGAACATGAAAGTATTTTGAAGAGAACAAAAGACATTACGGCAGCCATTGTTGATTTTCCTATTGTCTGGTTTTGAAGGCCTATAATGCCTTCATTACTCTGTTCTGATCAGTTTTATACTATTTTATTTTGTATGAATTCATTGTGTGAAGATATAGACAACTATTCAGAAGAAAACAAGAAACATTGTGGTAGCCACTGTTGATCCCCTGTTGTCTTGCTTTGAAATCCTATGTTACTTACATTTTTTTCTTCTATTCTGTTTTGTTCTGTTCTGTTCTGTTTTACTCTCTTTAAAATACACTAAGTAAATAAATAAAGAAATACACTCCATTTTAATGTATACTTTTAATATGGATGACAAAACAGGGAAGTAAATATAGATGAATCTGTGGTTTCCATATCCTCCAAGAGCCTACCAAGGGGTTTTAAGCCTCTTTTAACTTCTCTTCTTTCCAAAACTGTTATCCACATCTCTTGATTCATACTGTTAAAAGGGGGTTGAATATTGTTTCTTTGTTCCTTACTACAAATGTTCATTTTTTGAATGTATCTTTTTCCAAGTATTTATGTTAAGACTTTATTACTTTTACAATAATAAAGATTACTTTTTAAAAAGTCATACCCTAAAGAAAGTGAGTCAGACTGATCCTAAATCAGTGAGTTTGTCTGTATTTCCAGACAGTGTTGCTTGGAAAAAGAAATACCCATTTTCAACACTTAGCTTACATCTCAAAGATAAATAAATTGCTATTATAAATCAGTAACATTCCTGTACATGAATAACAAACTCACTGAGAGAGAAATTAAAGAAACAATACCTTTCACGATAGCATCAAGAAAACTGAAAAACCTAGGAATCAACCCAAAGAAGGAAGTGAAAGACCTATACAATGAAAACTAGTGTCTGAAAAAGGAGCTTGAACAGGATATCAGAAAATGAAGAGACATCTCCTATTCTCAGATGCCCCATACTTCCAAACCTGTTATACAGATTAATACAATCTCCATCAAAATATTAGTAGTGCACCTCATAGAACTAGAGAAAACAATCTTAAAATTCATATAGAACCAGGAAAGACCCAGAATAGCAAAGGCAATTCTGGGCAACAAGGGCAAAGCAATAGGCACCACAATCACCAATTTGAAGTTATACTACAAAGCTATGATGATAAAAAAAAAAAACAGCATCATACTAGCAAAAACACCCATGCAGGCATGCTTGCACACATGTATACACACACCAGACCTGATGATCAATGGAGCAGAATAGAAGATGCAGAAAAACTCAAATCATAGGGACTAAACACCTTTATCTGAAGAAGGATAGCCTCTTTAATAAATCATGCTGGGAAAACTGGCTTTCCACATACCTCTAGATTGAGCCTAGACCCATATCTCTTACCATATACTAAACTAAAATCAAACTGGATCAACAATCTAAACATAAAAGCAAAAGAACTTAATGTGCTGGAAGATAGAAGACAGGTGTAAGCAAAAACTTTATGAACAAAACCCAGACCACACAGGAAATATTACAAGGAGTCAACAACTGGGATCACATCATATTAAAAAACTTTTGCACCAAAAGAAACCACCAGCAGATTGAAGAGAAAATCCACAGAGTGGGAAAAAATTTTTTGACTGCTATTCTTCAGACAAAGGACCAATATCTAAAATATGAAAATAACTGAAAAAAAATCAGACCCTCAAATTCAAACACCCAATCAAAAAAAGGACATAAGAAATGTATATACATTTCTCAGATGAAGAAGTACAAATGGCAAATAAATATGTGGAAAAAAATGGTCAACATTACTGGACATTCAAGAAATGCAAATTAAAACAACACTGAGATCTATGTCTCTAGAAAAGAATGGCTATTATCAAGAAGTCATCCAATACAAATGCTGGTGAGGTTGTGGGTAAAAAGGAACTCTTTTTGATTGTTTTCTGGAGTGTAAACTGGTACAATCACTGTGGAAATCAGTATAGACTCCACAAAAAACTAAAATGAGAGATTCTCTTTAACCCAACTATTCCCCTTCTAGGAAACTTCTTGAAAGTGTTAAAAGCATCATATCACAGTGATATATGCATGACTATGTTTATAGCAAAATTATAATAGTTAAATCTTGATAAAAGCCCATGTTCCCATCAACAGATGAAGGGACAAAGAAAATGTGGCCTTTATATATAATAGAGTATTACTCTGCCATTAAGAAGGATAAACAAGTCATTTGTAGGTAAATGGATGCATTTCCACACCATAATTTTAAGTGATATAAATAAGACACACAAATTTAAATACCACATTGTTTCTCTTGTGTGAGAAACCCCAAGGGTAAATAATGCAAAATAGATGATAGGAAGATTATGTTCAAGTGGAAAAGGGAACAAAAGAAGGGGAAGAGGAAAGGAAAAGGGATTTAAAAAACAAAGAATGAAAGGGAAAAAATGGAAGCAAACTTCTGTAAACTGATAATTAAAAGGTTGAAGGGAGGAGAAGCGAATGGGACTATGATGACTATAAGCACTTTGTATGGCAAATATGAACTAACAAAAATTTGTTTTAAAAGGCATGGCCAGGACACATATGCAGAATACCTGCTGAGCCCTGCGCCTGATACCAATTAGAAAATACTATCTTCAATTCTTCTGGCACAGGATCAAGCAGAATTTTGGTGGCACCCTAGATCTAACATCAGCATGGAGTTATAAAAGATGGTGGCCATTCACCTGGTGGCCATTGCCTTCTTTCACAGTGACCCACCCCATCTACAGGGCATATTTTCTTTTCCCACACTTACTCTACAGAACATTCCTTTTTAGAATACTTCTTTTGTTTTCCTCTCTATTTTTACCTTTAATAAATATAAAATCTCTATGTTCTCCTCTTGTCCTATTCTTTGAACAGGATAAGCTCCTGGAAGGGAACAGTGGGCATACCAGTACCCCGAACAATTCCATTATAGTATTCACAACAGCACATAATTTAAAGCTTCTGACTTATTTAATTTTAGACTTTTCCATTTAATATTGTTAAACTGTGGTTTACCATGGGTAACTGAAGCCACAGGAAGTTAAACACCACAGATAAGTGAGGCTATTGCATTGTTACAGCAACCAACCAAGCAATGACTAGAAAGAAGTTCTCTTTATTCCACCCAAGTTCAGAGCATTGCTAGTTTTCCTACTCCAGGTTACTGTGGTTTACCCTGAGCACAGATCCTAGAGCCCATTTTACATAATTTGGTCTTGTTTTATTATTTGGACTTAATTTTCCTTTCCTTTTTCTGAAATTCTGACTGAAGAAAACAAATCTTCATACAAACTGTATACCATATTTTCTCATTTCCAGGTCTCTGCTCACTAACGACTTCACCTCTAGTATGCAACCCCAACAGGTCATCTCTACCTATCAAAAAAGAGAAAAGAGAAATACCCTCCAGTTCTTCAAGTTGAACTGTTTGAGGGATAAATGATAACTGAGCAAAGGCTTCAGTATCATCTTCATCAGTCACGTGACCTAGATTCTCTGCATGGCCTGAGATCTGCCTGCACTGCTGCCCTTTGAACACGTTAGCAATGCACATCTTTCACTGACACCCACATAAGTACCTGTAGTTTAGACTATAACATGTCTAAAGGAAAATACGTGCTTTCAGTTTCAATAATGAAACTGTAAATTTCTTTTGCATGTATCCCAGGTACCCTAAAGGGCCAAAGAATTTCCTCCTTGGCTATAAAATCACAGTGCCTTAGCTCTTATCTTGGCTATAAAATCCCGCCCTTAGCTCTCTATGTTCAACTCTTTGTCTCATTTATTGATTTTAGTACCTTTCTTGTTCTGGTTTATGTGACATAACCCTGTAGGGAATCAGGTAGATGCTTCCAATTAGATTCATTACATATTCCCTTAAGAAACGATTAAGAAGGCAGAGTCCCAAGTGGCAGGTTCCCTCAGTAATACTGCCAGCATTTTCGGGGTGCTTGCCAATACTAGTCTACATTTTTTAAATTTTAATTTTATTTAAAGAGAGGGGAGAAAAAAAACAAAACAGAAAAAAGGGTAGAAACAATACGGAATTAAAAAAAATAAACAGTAAGAAATCACTAGTTGATACATTGCATATTGTCTTCTTGGATATAGTTGTTCAAGTTACAAGATTAAAGCATACAAAGTGGGCATTCAGACAGTGAGGCTGCAAACAGTTCTGTTCACTGATCCAACAAACACTTAGCAACATGGTTATCAATCCTACACACTTAAATATACATGTAGTTATATCCTTTAGAGCACTTTCTTTTCCTCCTTTTGCTTTTTAAATTCATAATTTGTTTAGTTATATCATGTTTCAGGTTGTTCAGTACCTTATCTGTTTTGTTGTTGTTACTTACTTTTTAAATTTTTTCTTATTGTTATTGTTTATTTTATTATTTAATTTAATTTATTTTGAAGGTAGTAAAATACAGCAGAACAAGACCGAACAAAGCCAATTGAAGCAGTGCAGTGAAACTGGTACAGAACCTCAAAGCAGGTTACAGAAATAACAGCAATAGGTACAATAGTATATCTGGTTTTCTTCACAATAGTTGTTCCTTCAATCAGGTAGAGCAGTATCAAAGGAAATACCAAAATTATAAAAACAGAATATTGAATAGAGCAATACCATTGATCAGAACAGACTAAAACAGAGACAAAAATATTTGCCTTCAAAGAGATGGCAGAAGAAAATCCCCCTTATTTGCTATATTGCATATAGTCAAACTCGCAAGAGATGCTCAGCTCTCTGGCTCTGACTAGCTATGGGGGGGTGGGGTGGGAGGAGGTAGGGGTGTGGGATGAGATGGGTGTTTGATTCTTGGCCCGCATGCCTGTAGGCTCACAGCTGCCCATAAGAGCAGTGAGCTGGCTGCTTATTTTCCCAGCACCCTAAGTTCCAACATGGCGCAGATCTCAGAAAATGCTGATATGGTTCTTACCCTGGGGAGGCTGTGGCTTGGGAGGCCACAGCCACTTACCAGAGCAGTGTGTTGGCTGCCTGTTTTCCCAGCACCCCAAGTTCCAACCAGTCTAGATTTTAAAAGCCACATTTACTCTTTTATTACTAAGGGATCCTTGTTAAGTAACAAAACTATGGGGGCAATTAAGTACAGAGTTGTGTTTTATTAATGCTTTTATAAGACAATAAAGAAGAAAACAGAAATATGAGTGCTCACTGAAAGCCAGTTTAGGGTGATGGGTACTTAGTGCATGGACTCTAGTCAGGGATTTTTGGCTTTAAATCTCACTACAAGCAGGAGGAGATCTGACATGGCTGAAAAGACAAAGAGCCATGTTGCAACTACTCAGAGAATATCAACTGAAAACACAACTAATTAGAAGAAAGAGAGGAACATACATCTTGGTGCTAAAATAAAAGACTTGCAGCTCAAAGAAAGCATAGGCCTAGATCTTTATACTCAGTGAACCAGCCACAGGGCTGCCAGTGGAACTGTTGCCTATGTACAGCAGAAACTGCCATTGTGGTTTTCAAAAAACTGATGCAGTAAAATAGTGTGGCTAAATCAAGCCACATAGGACAGACTTGGGATGTAACATCCTTCACCACTTTTGCCTTCCTACACACAGAAGACACTGCAGCCTAGCAGCAAATTTCACTGGTAGGCACAGGGGTGAGTGATCAGGAAACCACTCCCTATTTGATAGGCCACTATGCTTTTTTTTTTTTTTTTTGGTCATGCACCAGTGCAGTTAACTGGAACGTCTAGTAAGAACAAGATTAGAGACCACAGTGGAGGTGGTGAAAGTAATGACTGGAACTGCATAATCCTTCCTGCCCTGTGACCAGTAGCTTGAAGGAGGGAAGCAGACATTATTTTCCTATTGTCATAGTATAACTTTTCTGTCTGCTTTAAGCAGCTTTAGGCCGCTGAGGAACAATGAGTGGGAGAGGACACTGAAGGGGGACTGAATAGGGTTTCTCCATGGTGGAGACAGTGCCCCAACACACACCCTGCAATAAACAGCATGACAAGATAAGAGACAGGATCAGAGGAGGCTGTGCAAGGGTGGGGAGGAGCTGATTGTGCTTGGGACTGGAAGTAGCCCCAGGCTATCTCTCTCCAAGGGTGTTACAGTAACAGGGAGAGCAGCACAGATAAACAGATGTGAGCAGGGGGCTGAAGGACAGACAGAACGTGCTGGCTGAAAGCTCTCCCCAGTTCCTACACCCAGAGGCCAAGATCAGCCTGTATCCAGCACTAATCCTATTGCAGATGTGGTGGGGTTACTCAGCACAGTTTTGCACTTTTGCAGTTTTGCACTCTGACTTAAACACTTAAACACGGATGTTGACATCAGAAAAATTTTACTGTTTTTTGTTTCTTTGTTGGTTGGTTTGTTTCATTTTCCTTTTTCTGATTTTTTATGTTCTTTCTTTCTTTCTTTCTCTCTCTTTCTCTCTCTCTCTCTCTTCTTCTTTTGTTTCTTTAGGTTTTAACTTTTATTATTTGTTTTGTTTTCTTTTCTGTATTTCTTTGTCTTTCTTGACTTTTTAATATTTTCATGTGAGTAAACATTGTCTCTAGTCTTTGTGTATGCCTCAATATTGTCTTGATTTCTCCTTCATTCTTTCTCTCTTGTCCTCTGTAATTAGGATCAGAGTGAATTTCCGGGTGTTGAAATCCCCCAAAGGTGATTCAGCATCCTGTAATCTTATCTAACGACTCAGTGGGAGTTTCCCTGGGCTGAAGTGCATATTCTCTAAATTCTGAAAGCCTGATTCATCTGTGCATAGTGCTTTTTATTTTCCTGTTGTCATAGTATAACTTTTCTGTTTGTGCCATATTTTTTTTGTCAGCATAGTCTTTCTGATTTTAACTTGTCATTGGGTGTATGCTTTGCAGTTTTTGTCCGTCATGTGCAAGATCCTGGAGTCTATTACCTTGATCCACCACCCAGTAACAAAACTAAATAAAAGCAGTACAACTTTCCAAGTGAGCTCTGTGAATCTTGTAGTGAATTACTGAAGCTGAAGTCGGTCTCTGAGACTCATGATACCTGAGTATTCCAAAGAGACTGAGTCACCTGGAGTGACCAGTTAGGAAGATTGCAACTACTGGGGAAAGGCGAGGGGCCTGATTATTCTACTGAATTTGAGTGGCACTTTATAATACGTGCAAGTAAGGATTCCTTATTACACCAAATAAGACATGAATGAAATAGTCAAGGTTGGTAATTCTTTCGCAGAGTAAAGAAAGGGGCATGAGCACTGCCTTAAACATTTAAAGTTGTAATGTAAGGGATAGCACTGGTCTAGCTGGAGGTTTTTATAAAGCCCAATTGAAGACTTTTGTAGAGGGCAAAGTTTCAGCTTATTTTAAGCACAAATGTGGTGATGAGTTTATGCATAAAATAAGACCACAAGGTGTTGACTCAAGGATAGTCGAGTTCCTCACCACTGGAAATCTTGACATAGAGGTTGATGGCCTTTGCTACTGAGTTTGTGTATGCAGTGAGGGTTGATTTTCAAGTTATATTCCAGACCGAGGGGCTGTGACTGGGATGTAAAAAATGTGGCAAAATGTCAATAATTGATGGTGATATAATATACAGATATATATTTCTTTCAGCATTTCTGTAGGTTTGAATGTTTTTTTAAATTGGAAAACAAGAGAAAAATAACATATTTGGAAAATATTAGATGGCTATAATCTTCAGTCATTTTAGAAAAAAATTGAATAATTAATATATTAGGATTAGAGTTAAGGGTAGTGAATAGTTCATCTGACAGTGAAATAATTCATGACTTTTTTCTTTACCATCTAGGTATTCAGTCCTTTTGTATTGGTGACTGCTATGAACTGAACTGTTCCCACCTCCCATTCATATGTGAAGCCCTAATTCCCCTTTGGCCATATCTGGAGATAGGGTGTATAGGAAGAAAATAAGGTTAAATGAGATCTTAAATTTAGGTCCTTAATTAGATAGAATCAGTGGCATTATAAGGAAGGGGCAAGTGTGTAGGATGGGGAAACAAAATCGGAGATAAAGAATAGAACAAAATATCTTTCTCTCTGTCACAAGAAGACACAGCAAGAGGACAGCCATTTGTAAACCAAGAAGAATCCTCATAGAAACCACTTCCAGACTTTCCTGTTCGAACTTTCTGGGTTCTAGAACTTGGAGAAAATGTCTATTGTTTAGGCTATCCAATTATATGATATGTTATTACGGCAGCCTTGGGAGACCAAGACAACAATCTTTTAGCAATTTACTGACTTATTTCCTGTCTGGGTAACATTAGTAAGAAATAGCCATACACCATAATATATTTACAGAAGCATACAAAGCATTAATAATGACACTTCTGAAGTGAGCTCTCAGGTGTGCCACCCCACAAACACACAAGTGGCAAAGTGGTAATATTGAAACCAGTGATTGCAGGATTGACTCTAATGCCTCTTGTCCTATGGGGAAAAGGTCCAAGAACAAGCCACTTGACCAAATAAGAATGACTCAGGTAGGTGACCATTGATAAAACCAAAATTAGAAATGAAGCTAACTTTGCACACATATTAATATCTGAGTAGATACAGTTGATATTTCACTGTGGTGAAAATCCTATCTGCTCAGGGTTACATACAGAACTGATAACATCGCAGAAAATGAAGCTGTTTTCTTGGTCTCTATGGGAGCAGCACAATCAACTCTACACCCTCACAAAGACGGAACTGAGTAAACTCATCAGACCTCTCTGGTTGCTCCTTTTCAGAACTCTGACTTCCCCTTTCTTGTTTCCTGATATTGCTGGACATTTCCCTCCTGTGCTCATAAATATAAATGGTCTATTTATATTTCTGTTTCCTTATGTTTCCTGGAGATTTGTTCCCCATGTATAATGCATGTTAGGAGAATGAATGCAAAGAATCTGTCAGAAAACTTTTAATAAGAAAGCTAGTCTTTAATTTTGCAGAGTAGTGTCTTGTAAAGGGGAGATAATAAAAGTGTGGTACTCCTTAACTCCAGCTCTTTTCCCTAATACATGTGTGTATGTGAACTTTCTCAATGTCTTGCCTCCATGTCTAAGTCACTGATCAGGCTTCTAAACTCTAATTTTAAAAAGTATATATTTCCTCCTCCTTCCACCTCATCCTCACTTTTTGCTTCCCAGACTCTGAAATTAATTCTTTCCTTTGCTAGAGGATGCCTAACAAACTCCGTACTCAATTTTAAATGGCTGTTTCAAGCCATGTGTGGTGGCACACGCCTCAAATTTTAGCAATATGGGAGGCTGAAGCAGGAAGATAGCAAGTTTGAGTCCAATCTTGGCAATTTATTGACTTAGCAAGACCCTACCTCAAAATAAAAATAATAACAAGGACTGGGGTGTAGCTTAAAGGCTCTTGGTTCAATCTCCAGTAAAATAAATAATTAAACCTAATTCAGCCCTCATCTCTACTGCAGTTCTAGTAGATAGAATTATGCCTTATCTCTAAGCCCACTTCCTATTGCTCGATCCTCAGTTTCCTTTCTGAATTTTCTACCCAGCTCTCCATTTTCTGGATTATTATAGAGGAAATTGTTGGGAAAAATAAATATCTGAGTAAAAAAATATGTCATATTCAGTGGAAGATGGATGAGAAGCAAAATCAGGGAGGCTAAACAACAGCATAACAGAGCTGGGGACCC
>PVLA01015917.1:0-22994 GCA_004027455.1 Hydrochoerus hydrochaeris
CCTCCTCCGGCTGCTGTGGCAGGCTGGGGGTGGGGGCTCCAGATGTGAATTTCCAGGCTACCACTTGGGGCTTTTCTTGGGACCAAGCACCATGAAGACACACGTCCCGGCTGCGGCTTTTGACTATGGTTAGCAAAGAGTGAGGCTCCCGGCATCCCGGCATTGGGGAGCCAGGCGCCCGCCTCCCTCCTCCCCATCCGGGGGCTTGGGGTGCAGATCCAACGCCTCCGCTGGGCCCCGGGAAGCTTTCTATTTGCACAAAAGGGATTCTCAGCAAAACAGCAACCATGCGAGCTGCAGGTGATGCTGGGCCTCTTTCTCTTTAAATAGCTTCGTTGTAACCGCAAACATGTATGTTTTTCATAAAGCTCTGAAAATTGTACGAGGCCCTGGGGAGGCACCAAGTGGAAATGGGGGTGCTAGGAGTTTCGAACTCCGCCACTCTGGAGGTGCGGTGTGCTGTTTGTAACAATTATAATAATACACCTGTACCGCCACTGTCAGCGCCGACCAGCCACACGGGGGCTCATTAGTATTGTATTAGGGCTGCATGGGGAAACAGATAATGGCCCATAATGAAAAATGCCAAATTTTCTATATAATAAAAATGAACTTGATTAATGAAAATCACTTTCAGGGAAAGAGTTACAGCGTTGTTAGAAATAAAAAATGATGTATTAATCCGACATTCTTACAGATGGTCCCAACCTCCTGACAACTGCTATTCATTTGAGATGCTATTAGCATGCATAATTATGCTAATTAAGTTGTAATTAAGCACCAATTCTTCAGAGGGCTTTTTTTGTCTATCATTTAATACAACTCAGTTGCAAAGAGTGCTTAAAGCTTTGTACTGGGTTTCATTCAAAAGGGGTTCCCAAATTTCTTAGCGAAGATTTAGCAGCTGAGCCGTGGATAGGAACTATAATCCTTGTTTTGGTTAAAGAAAAGTCAGTAAATACCAGCGGGGTCTGCCAGTTGTTGATAAAATAATGAACGCTTCCTGCTAAAATAAGCACAGTTCAAACCAGGGCAATTACAATGAGAACACAATGTATAATTATCAGTAGTGATAGAACCATTGTCCCATTACAAGGTCCGTTTTATTCTTTTTATTTGAAAAAGGGGGATTTAAGGAGTACATTCAATGAGAAATAATTAGGGAAAATGATATTCAATATTTTCTTAAAAGGAAAATAAATCAGAAAGCTAAAGATATCTCCAGGAGAGGAGGCTGCGGGGCAGAAAAAGGAACCAGTAATTTTTGTCTCCAGTTTCCAGTGAGACAGAGATCAGCATTCTAGGAACATTGTAAGATTACAAAGTGCACATAAAATGGTTCCTGTAACCCAGCAATCTGCAGAGGCCCAAACGGACTTTTTAAGGGAAGAAGTTAGTTAACTGGAAATTTGGCCACTTAAGACTAATTGTTTACCTGCCAGTTAGGCTGAATTCTACTGTTGTCCCTAAATATTTATTGTGTCTGAGAATCTGACCCAGATTTAGGTAGGGTTTGGTTTTGCTTTGTCCCTGGGTGAGCGCTGAGGAAGCCAGAGACTTAGAACAAAGGAGGCCGCACCTGGGGCCCGCACACTCGCCTCCCCGAGCAGCACCTGCCAGCGGGAATGTGGGGGACCCCCAGCACCCCGTTCACCTTTCTGCCAGGGCAAGGATGTTTCCTGGGAGGTGAAGAAGCAAAATCAAGAAGCAGAACCGGAGTCCCCCGATCGCCGCAGTCTCCACTGAAGTGCTCTATTGGTCCCGGCAGTGCAGTCAGGAGCAGGCCCGGGCTGACCCAGGTCACAGGAAAGTACTTGGAAAATGCTTTTGCTGAGTGTCGACCTCATCCGTGCAATGGAGCAGCCGCTGCTCTGGATGGCGCACAGATGAGGATTAGATAAAGGCAATGAAAAAAAAAAGGACAGTCATGCAGATGTGTGGGGATCACTCAGCGCCAGTGCCTGGGGTGCTGGGCCTCTTGTGACGCTCAGTGCGTGGGTGCACCCCCACCGTGGGCAGGGCTGGCTCAGTTTTCACTCCATAAGCATCTATTATGTAGCCACTACATGCTCAGCCATGAACAAGCTGTCACAAGAGGACAGGTGTCAGTGCGGTGGGAACAGTAAGTCTGAGCCAGGCGGCAGAGGGCAGCTGGCGCCAGGGGGCTTTCATGGGAAGCTCGGGGGTCCTCTCTGCAGCACCAGCATCGGAGCCACATCTGGAACAAAACAGAGCCAGCCAAAGAGGGTGCCCAAGAGCAACATCTCAGGTACTGGGTGGGATGCACAGGACAGGGGGAACTATGCAAAACACCCTTCACCGTCTTTGTGATGTAAATGTGCTGTATTGCAACCAAAGGCAAAAAGTGGGCAACGCAACGGGTCAAACTCAGGAGCAATATCTCAGATCTGAAGGTGAGTCTTAGATGGTGGGATATCAGAGCTCTCAGAAATGGCTTCAGAGAAAAACACGCAGGCGGCCTCAACACACTAAGGAGTTTGTACAATGCCCATGGGAAACATTACGGGCCAGGTCTGGGGACAAGCAGAGTGCAGGGGACACCAGGAGAGGAAAAGACTTGCGGGGTCTCTTGCAGTATGCACATGCACACGTGCACACACACACAGATACACACACACGCACACACACACACACTGCACTGGCAGGGCCAAAACAGGGCATTTTAATACTTGCTAGGAGAACTTCTGAATGGTACAACTTCTCTGGTGAGAAATTTTAAAACATCCAGAAAAATTATGTATGTGCTTATCCTTCCACTTGAGAATTCCAAAGACACACTGAGAAAAAAAGTTTCTAAAGCATGATATGAGAAAACTAGTCATTGAAGCTCCATTTTTAGTAGAAAAAACCTAGAAAGGCTGCAAATATCAGCAAGTACATAGTTGGATAATGAGAGTGCCCATTCCAAGTGGGTAATATGCACTAATATGCACCTAGGAAAAGGAATACAATTATATGTATGCAGTGACCATCAAGAAGTATAATTTTAAAAGTATAAACAGAAAGAAAGCATGTCACATATATTACCTTTAATTTAAGAAGCAGGTGAATATCACATGCATTTGCTAAAAATTACAAAAACACAGACACGTTTGGGATCAGGGTGAAAACCCAGATATTCTCTGAATATTCTTTGTTTTTTACACCTTTGAAACCATGCAAATATCTAATCAAATTGTATTTACAATTGAACTCAGAATAAGAAAAAGAACTTTAAAATTGAAAACTATACAAAAATAATGAATGCAACTGTAAAATATGACATTATCGAGGTGAAATTATTTCAAGCATCTGGAACATAATAATCTGATAATGAGCTCCAAATGCATAATTCCTAAGGTCCAAATGTACCATGAAGATGGATTTTTTAAAGCACTTATACTGTCAGCATCGCCTTACAAAGTACTTTTTGCTTAATAGTTTGTTTCTCCTACAGGCACTCATGAAATGGCCTGTATGTGATGACACCCCAATAAAAAGAGTTCTCCCAGTGCCATCACCTCCTTCCTTGCAGAAAGACTGGGTTCAGATCCAGGGAGGAAATACACCAGAAGACCTTGGGATAAGCAGGAAGTGAAAGCTACAAGGCTCCTGGGATGACAGAGAGATGTGGGAGTCCTCCTGCAGGGACTTTGATCACCCAAAGACAAAGCAGTCTGACTCTCTGTCCTTGATGGAAAAACAACAATCGTGTTAAAACCTATGGGTTTAAATTGATATTTTTGAAATATTGGCAACCTCTGCAGGATGCAATGAAACCAACTTATTTTTAAAACCAGAAAATGGGAAAAATCTCAAGCCACTAAATGCATTTTAGCTCAGAGTAAATTTATATGAATAAAAACAAAGAGGAGGAGTGACAGGAGAAGAAAAGTTCATTTCATAAGGATTCTAATATTTTTTAAGCGAAGAGGAAGGAAAATGATAGATTTAGAATATCCTCCATTTTGACCTCCTTGGTAAAAGGATGGATTGGGCAAAGGTTAATGATGTGGAAGGGTGAAGGCAACTTTACAATCAAGGAATGACCCGACCTGTCTGATACACTGATCAATGTTAATGTCCCAGAAAAAATACAAGTTGACCTGGCACCTGGAACAACATTTAAATTACAACAGAATCAAAAAGAATCAGCAAGTCATTGGTGACAGGTTTTCAATTGTTATATTTCAGAAATTGCAACACAAAGAGAATTCTTGTGTTCTATGACTCTGTGTAGCAGAAAATAACACCATGATCAAGCAAATTTTTATTACTGAAATGCAAGGATGGTTCAATAGCATTAATCATTTCAAAAGGCAAGTTAAAACATTTTACAAAATTTAATACCACTTCATGAAGGAAAATTCTAGGGGACTAGAAAGAGAAGCAAAAAAACATAATGGTGCTAGGGCTCTAACCCAAGGCCTGGGTCATGCTAGGCAAACACTCTACCAGTGATCTGAATCCTGAACCTAGAAGAAAAATCTTATATATAAGATTTAATATATAAAGTGATTCTTAAAAACTTACTCTAGGCTCAAGGATATAGCTCAGTGACACAGTGCCTGCCTGGCAAGAACAAGGTCGTGAGTTCGATTCCTGGTACAAAAAATTCCTAAGATTCATGTTCTGTTGTGAAATATTAGGAACACTGTTTTGAAAGCAAGCAAAAAGGCAAAAGTGTTCCACATAGTCAGGAGTATTCCTTTGTCCCAGAGGGTTTAGTTTGTAAAGTAGGCCAGGAAATGGAAATAAGCATTAAAGATTAAACATTTTTATATAATTCATTAATTATATAAAATTAATAATTTATTTGTGTCTCTACATGAATTATACAATTATCTCAGAATTTATGTAGGAAAACAAATTGAAGACTAAAGAGATAATTTAGCAAAATTCCTAGATATTGGTTCAAAATCACAAGTCAATAAATAAAAATGTTATAAACCAACAAATTAGAAAATATTACAGAAAAATGCCAGGCATGACAGCACACACCTATAATCCCAGCACTCTGGGATGCTGAGGTAGGAGAATCTCAAGTTCAAGACCAGCCTGGGCAATTTCATGTGAACCTGTCTCAAACTCTGTTTGAAAGGGCTAGGGATATAGCTCCATGTGAGAGCTGTGGGTTAAATCCTCAATGCAAGGAAGGAAAGAGAGAAGGAGAAGAGGAGAAAAGAAACAAGGAAGGAAGGAGAAAAGGAAAGAAAGGGAGGGAAGAAAGGAGGCAAGAAAATGTAGAAAAATTTCTAGTACTTTATTGTTATAGGATAAAAATGCCATCAAGAATTCAAGTTCCTCCAAATTAATCAATAAATTTAAAACAATTACAATTAAAAATCCTCACAGTATTTTACACAGAAGCTGACAAACAAGTCCTAAAATTTACATTAAAGAAGAAAGATTCCAGAATACCAAAGATAATTGTGAAGAAGGACAGGAGAAAATGCTATTGCAACATATGCTGTGTGCAAGAGAACACTTGAAGTTTAAGTGACTTCAGGCAACAGGATTGGTTTTGCTCATTTCCTGCTCCCTGGGAGGTTCTTGGTGGAACCTCCCACCTCTGCTCACAGAAGCAAGAGCACAGTGGAGCTGAGGGGAGCTGTAATTATCTGAGCACACCCTATCACCTCACAGCCCACAGTACGAACCATTGGCTAGGTCATACTTTGGCTCTTGACTGTGAAACATGCATATCTGTCCCCTGTGTGTGGCTGTGCAACATGGACACCTGTCCCCTCCTTGTGGCTATTGCACTTCCTCTCATCATGGCGGTTGGGTTCCAAAGTAAATATTCCAAGAGAGTTCCAGACAGAAGCTCTATTCCATTCTATGACCTAGCATTAAAAGACACAGTGTACCTCTTCTACCACACTCTGTTAGAAACAATCACCATAACATTCCCACATCAAAAGTAGGGAATTGAACCCTTCTGTGAGAGAAGTAGCATAGAATTTACAGTTAAATTTAGAAACCACCACAAACACATTTCCATGTGGTATTTAAATGATAGCAATTAAGAATGACCCAGAGATGGAGAAGACAAGATGGCCAATCAGTGAGCAACAAAATACAAAGTCTCCCAGGAGAAACATATATGCCAGAATAAAACATCCTGGAGAGATCCAGACAGAGGGAGATGGATCCTCCTGACACAGGAAGAAATTAAAACATAAAAAAGCTCGTCAAATACTTTGGGACTACAACTGAAACAGGTGAAACTTATGGGACACAGCATTTTCACGGTGACCCACCAAGTGTGCACCAGCTTGAATCCTCACTGGCCGGAGGAGCCACCCAAACTCGTTCCCGCTACCACTCACAGGACGCACAGCAGTGCTGAAGTCAGGGGTTGATGAGCTCCACGGAGAGCAGAGAGCAGAGCCAGTGAAGGGACCTTCATTAATCCATGGTCAGTGTTAGGAATGAGAGCCCCGCCCCAACATGGGAAGGGCACAACCAAATGGGCGACATGTTGGAATTGGGCCGGAGGAGCCTGAACTGGGAGTGACAGTGACTTCAGTTGGTTGCTCCCTCCCCAGAGTAGATTCATGGGATTTGCTTGGACTGGGTCATGCCCCTGGCCAAGACCCAATGAGCCATCCCAAATCGATTCCCTGCACCTAGCACGCACTAACTGGGTGAAAGGCTCCTAAAGTTTGGTTGGCCCAGTGGGGAGGGGAAGGCAGGAGAGGGCAGAGATCCCTCACCAGTGTGCTTTGGAGGAACTGTGGCCAAAAGGGAAGGGGGCTGGGACCTGCACTGTAACCTGTGTGGAGGAAGCCACACAGGAAGAGAGAGGCAGGAGGAGGCCCCCAGCCCAGAACCCTGAGAGCACTGAACCAGGAGAAGGAAAAACAAGGGAAACTGAGGGCAGCAAATACACAACATCAGACATGGCTTCAATGAACATTAAGAGATATCTTCAAGACCTTGTAGACGAGCTCAAAACTGAAATATTAAATCAGGTAAAGCAGGATATGAGTAGAGTAATAAAAGAAATGCTCTCAGGAAGCATCTCTCAGGATGATACAGACAGAAGAAGGGAGGAACACAGAAAAAGGAGAGAAACATTTGATAAAGAATATAAAGAAAATATAGAATACATGAAGCAGATTCAAAGAGACTATCAGGAAATTAAAAACTTCATTGAAAGCTGGCAAAACTCCTTAAAAGAAAATAAGGATAGACTATCAAAACTTGAAGACAAGTTTGCAATGTGTGATCATGAAAGGAAAGATCTCTTAAAAATAACAAGGAAACTGGCAGTAACAATAAAAAGGCTAGAAGATGACAAGAGAATCTACAATTTAAGAATAAGAAATGTGAACAAAGAAGCAGGAATACATACAGGTGAATTACAAAGGCTATTCATGGAAATAATTAAGGAAAACTTCCCAAGCATGGGAAAAGAAAATGACATTCGGTTGTGTAAGGCATACAGAACTCCAGCCACCTACAACCAAAACAGATCTACACCCAGACATATAATAATCAAGATGCCAGAAATTCAATATAAAAACAGAATATTAAAAGCTGTCAGAGAAAAGAAACAGATTATCTATAAAGGTAAGCCCATCAGGATCACGGCTGACTTCTCGACACAGACCATCAGATCAAGAGGAGCTTGGGTTGAAGTATTCAAAGCCCTGAAAGAGAATAACCTCCAGCCCAGATTGATGTACCCTGCAAAACTGTCACTAGAAATTGATGGAAAAACAAAATGCTTCGATGACAAAGAAGAACTGGGGGAGTTTGTGACCACCAATCCAACCCTACAGAGAATACTGAAGGACATTCTAGAGAGAGAGAAAAAAAATACCAAGATTTTAGGAACAGTGGCAGAAAGGCCTCAATAAGTGGGCCAGGCAGTATAATGAAGGAGAAAAGTAGACAAACAAAGGCAGAAAAATAGCATAGCAGAAATGAGGCAGAGAAGGATAACTAGAAACTCTAACATAGATGGCCTTGATACGCTATATTGTTAATAGTGCACCAGGATTTAAAACCCACATTACTCACACTACTCTGCTTAGATGTATTATATTCTGTTCCAGTCATTCTACCTGTACTAGATTTGAGGGCACAGACAGTAATCCCAAAAATAACAGGATATAGTATGGTAATCATCCTTAATTTGCTATTAACTTAATCTAAAGCTCTGTAAAACCTACAATGTTTTACCATGATTGTTCGTAATCGAATCTGGTTTGTTGGATTGCGGTTTTGTATTGATAGATTTTATTCAAAGCTGTTATGATTGATAGTATCAAGTCTGAGAGTATAGGCAACTGCACTTAAGATAACAAGATCCACTAGAATATCCACTATGGTTTGATTATTACCTGCCTTTGAAGTTTTATACTGTCTACAATGTTTTATTTTTACTACTATTATTATTACTACTATTATTACTATTATTATTACTATTATTTTACTACTATTATTATTACTACTATTATTACTGCTATACTCAATTATACTGCTGTATTCAATTATGCCTGATGATATAGACATTCTATTGAAGATAATAAGAAACAACACAGTAATCATTGTAGATCACCTTGTACTATGGTTTTATATGACTTTTTGGTTTCATGTTTTTATAGGAATTTTTTTTTGTTTTGCCTTGCTAAGTTTTGTTTTTCCCTCTAATACAGAAAGTATAGAAATACTTGCAGAGATTCATGTATGCGTAGTTGTTTACACTCTCACTGTTTGACTATCTACTTTGCTTTAATTTTGTAACTTAAGCAACTATTTCTAAGAGGAAAATATGTAATTTATCAACTAGTGATTTCTTATTGTTTATCTTTTTTTTTTTTTGGAATTCTGTATTACCTCTACCCTTTACATGCTTTTGTTTCTCTTTAAATTAAAAAAAAAAATGAGTCTTCAAATCCTCAGACATGATATTTATTTAGGTATTATTTATTTTATCTCAGTAAGATTTTAAAGCTTTAAGTTTATAGAAATATATGTAGAGACTCATGCATGCAAAGCTGTTTACACTCTCACTGTTTGAATATCTACTTTGTATGCTTTAATTTTGTAACTTGAACAACTATTCTAAGAGGACAATATGTAATTTATCAACTAGTGATTTCTTACTGTTTATCTTTTTTTTTAATTCTGTATTGTCTCCAACCTTTACATGTTTTTTTTTCTCTTTAAAAAAAAAAAGAATGACGCAGAGGCAGGTAGTGAAAATATGGAAGGAAATGCTATGGGTGGGAAAATGAAGAACATAGGCGTAGATGCTTGGTGTATCAAGGTTTGATGTCACCAGTGGGTGAGGAAAGAAAGGACAGATAGTTAAAATGTGCTGCTATAAATGATAATCATATAGAAAGAAAATAAAATTAAATTAGACCATAGAAAAATGTTATATTAGACCATAGAAAAATATATTCAGTGAGTCTATAAAATATAAAAACCAAACCCAAAATTTTAACAAGAAGGAAGTTTGTAAGGATATATCTACAACTCAGTAATATGGAATTTCTTAATGCAACATCAAAAAAATCAGTGACAAAGAGACAGACTGTAAATTTTTGCTACAATCAAATTTTCAGTTTCTATATAAAGACATTATGAGTATGAAAGACAGAAATGAAGAAGATAATTCTGGTGATTAGTATCAGAATATGCATTGAACTACTGCTTAGGATGCATGATGGTTAATTGTGATGTGTCAGCTTGCATGGACTGAGAAACACCTGCCGGGTTAGTGAAGCACAGGTATGGGTGTGTGTGTGGATCAATGACACGTAGCCTGCAAACTGATGAGCAAAAACCCACCCTGGATCTGCAGAGTCTGTGACTTGGATGGAATAAAAAGAGAAAGAGGAAAGAAGTCTCCCTTTTGCTTCTTCAGAGGCTTCCAGTCTTGGCCATTGCCTTTGGACACTGGTCTCTGGGCCCTTCAGCTTTCCAACACAAATTCTCTAGCTTCCCCATACAGGTTCTCCCTGGACTCTGCAGTGAGCTCCAGCCTTCCAATTTCAACTGGATCCTCCAGCTCCTCACAGATGACCACATTGCATTCCTCCATCCCTGCTTCCACAGGTAGCCACTGTAAGTCTGTGTAGTTAATCCTTGCTATATCACTTTTATTTCTACTATATGAAATATATTCTTCTAGTGAACCCTGACTAATAGAATAAGGAAGAGGTAAAAAAATACTATGGAAAAATTAGCAAAAGTGACATGAATTTGATTGTTTGAAGAGGAAATGGAAAGAACCAACAAATATGTAGAAGTTTCTGAACTTTTCTACTTACCAAGGAGATTCATTGAAATAACTAGACAACATCACTTTATATCCAAAACATTGGCATTTTTAAGTGACAAACTCAAACACTGGAAGGACCATGCACACACCATTACTGATGTGGATCTTGGCAATTTGACAGATACATTAAAGATGGCCAAGCTTGGCTGGCCTCTGTCTCCACTTCTCTACAGCATGTAGTTTATAGCAGAGTATACACACACACACACACCATGCACACGCATCCTCCATACAAAGGAATCAATCAACATGCTGATCATTTGTGAGCATAAAATAAATATATTCATGAGCGAGCAAAACACCTAAGTGTTCATCAGGAAGGAAACACAAATTATATCATGTTCAAATAATGAAAATGTAACATCTAAAATGAAAGAGCTGGATTTATGTCTATGTTGGTTTTCAAAAACAAGTTGCTGGAGAATGAACAATCCTGATACGCCACAAATGCATTTTAGTGTCACTTGTTACCTCTTGATACATGCTTACAGAGTAAATGTATAAAACAGTGGAAGGGAAGGACACTCGCTAAGATTCTCATTTTCCCTGGAGGAGGAAAGAGAAACGGGCCTGGTGAGCACAATAGATGTCTCAGTGATAGTCTATCGTATTTTACATAATAATTATAAGGAGTAAAATCCAAAGCAAAAGTGTACGAGTGTTATTTTTAACTAATGGTCAGGAGTGTTTATTATATTACTTTTACGACTGACTCATCTATGTTAAACACACTAAGTGCTCAATAAAGTTAGTTATTGGGCTCTTGTGGCAAATTTAAAAAAACAGCTCAGCCAGAGAAGACAAAAATGGAATTTATTGACACAGAATCTAAAGCAAGTTGAGAGTCCAAGCTCTGGGAAAGTTGGAACTGCAGCAGATCTTAGACATGAACTTGAGCCAAGAAACAGGAACGCCGCCACCACGGTTATCTCACTAACCGGAGTCCCGTCCTTCATCTGGAACGATGTTAGCGCGATTCTACTTCTGCAGGAGCTGCTCCTGCTAATAAGCATTCGTGTGGTACCAACAGTGTGAGCATCGTCCAGCTCTGCATTTGCCCTTTATGACTAATTGAATCCTCAGGACCACACCATTGTATCAATAGGCACACAGAGGTGAAATGTGTTTCTCCCTTTCCGGTGAAAAAAGCCTGCGATTAAACACAAGCAGGCTGATTAAACACTACCAGTTAATATTCACTGCACTGTAGACATCTGAGTATTGAGTATTTTTAATATTCTTTCATCTCATAGTCTGCATTCCGGGGAAAGAGAGCTGATCTTTCCAGAGTTTAGAAGTCCAGGGAAAGGACTGTGAGGAGTCCATGATGCGTCATCCATGATGGTGGCGTCATAATGGTGGCTGCAGTGGGGTGCAGAGGGAGTGGCATAAGGATCATGAGACAGCATGGACATTTCCATGGAAACCATAAGTTAGAACAGGGAACTTACCTGGAAAAAAAATAAAGATTGGAGAAAGTAAGGCTGAGGGGATAGACAGACAAATAGATGCCACTACATTTTAACACAGCATTGAGTATGGTGTGTGGAATGCTTTTTATCCTTTTTCATCTAATATCATGTTTCATAACTTTAAAAACAGTAAGATCATGTCTTAGTGCTCCTTGGGTAGCTGCCTCTCTGAATTCTTGTCTCTTGTTCTCTCCCCCACCCCCCGAAACAGATTCTAGCATACCGAGTTGGTGGGTGGACGGAGTCCGAGTCTCCTACAGTCCCTGAATTCCTCCCGGAAAGCTTATGATGGTGTTTGCAAACATCCCATCATGAAGAAATTAGGGAAGATATTTAAAGGTCCTGTTCATATGTTGTTTTAAACCACTAAGTAAATGTTTTTGTTTCCTTATTTTGGAATTAAGGTCAGAGAATAGAAAGAAAACGCTATAGCCCTGAAGTTTAATTATCTTGATTCTGATGCTATTGGGAATAATTTCAAACATGTCTTTTCTCCTGGTTCCCGTTCTTTCTTTCCTTTTTTGTGGATGGAAGTGGAAAAGATTAAACCCAGGACCTTTGTATTGGTCTATACCTCAATTCTTTTATATATTTTTTTTTATTTTGAAACAAGGTATCACTAAAGTGACTAAGTTACCCAGGCTGAGCTGAAATTTACAATCCTCTTGCCTCAGTCTCCCAAAGTGCTTGAATTATAGGTGTGCCCCATCATGCCCAGATAAATCCATTATTTTTAAAATGGGGTAAATAATAACAGTCCCATTGGCCTAGAGGAAGAGTTTACTAAGGAAGATAGAATTTCTTCCAGATGGTAAAATCTACAGAAGAAAATGTTAGTTGGCCAGAAAAGTATTCATGATGTTCCAGAAATTTGTCATCCAATTTAAGATCATTTCTAAGTTGGCTTTTTGTTTATTCAAGGGGAGTAGTTAACACCTAGCCTACCAGTGTGTGCTGAGATATACCTGTGATAAGAGTCAATACCTCTTGAAAAGGAACCTTCCCAAGGTGTCTTCACATCACCAAATGACATATATTTTTTCAAACCATGTTTCTGCTAAGAATATTCTCCAGGCTGTCTGAAACCAGAACCCAAGGAGAAGCCTCTGTTTATCCTCCTGATCTAAGATTCAGCCCAGAGGGCTTTAAGAATGAGCTCTTGCAGACCCTAATGCTCCTGTCTGCTAGGTCAGGCAGGCAAATGAGACAGAGAGAGCTAGTAAGGGAGTCTTCCCAAAGAGCACTGTGGCAGTTACACTTAATTGTCAGCTTGACTGGATTATGAGACTCAAGAAAAAGTGACTGGATCATGGGAAGCCATAATCACCAGTGGATGAATCCATGGATGGTCACAGTTAAAGGTGCTATCAGGAAGTGGGGCCCTGGAGGTGGTGGGTCACTGGGTGTGTGTATCTCCTTAACACTCTTCCCTATGGTCTACTTCCCAACCACCATGAGTGGAGCAACTTTCCTCTGCCATATCCTTTTGCCAATAATACGTCTCCCTTAGAACTAGCCAATCATGGACTGAACCCTCTGCAACCATAAATCAAATTAGTCCTCTCCTTTAAATTGTAGGTATTGTCCCAACAATGATAAAACCTACTAACATAAGCATACTGGGCACTAGAGTCATTGTTCATACTTGTGGTAACCAAGGATGAAAAGAGGGAACAGGATCCTTGTGGGGAGGACATCCCAAACTAGAGGGATCTGGATCCTGGACCCCTTACCTATTAAAAAGTGAGATAGGATCAAGAGTAGACTGTTGGGTACATCTTCAGGGTCACTCATCTTTTAGAAACAGGGAGAAGAGCTCATTCAAGAAACTAAACAGAAGTTCATTGTTATGGCTTGTGTCTAAATGTCCCCCCAGACCTCATGCTTTTTTAGAGGTGGCTGGATCTAGAGTGTGTGATGCTGGGATTAAGGGTGTGTGATTACTAAATAAATCCACTAATTGGTTTGGCACTGCCTTAATCCCAGTAGCCTAGATACAATATAAAGGATAAATCCCTCACTTGATTTGCTACCTTCTGCCTGCTAGAACGATTTCTCCTCTATGATCCCTGTCTGTTATGCCAGCCTATGTTAGATCTAGCCAGTTATAGACTAAAAACTCTGCAAACTGTGAGATAAATAAACTTTTCCTCCCTTAATTTATAGGTGTTGGGTATTTAAGCAATGAAAAAAAACAACTAGGATATTCATGATGAGACTTAATCACCAAACTCTGTTTTGGAGAAATCACTCTGATATGGCGTAGAGGGCTATGGAAAGTGAGGAAAATTAGAGTTAGATAGCAAGGAGGCCATGGAGGAGACAAATATCTGAACTTCCAGAGTCAGAGAAGTTGAGACACATGTAGGAGGCTGGATTTGGGGAGTTCAGAGATTGTTTGGATGTATGGGGTGAGGAAGAAGACTGTACCAAGAATATGTCCCGACCTACAGGCTAGAGCGGTTGGCAAAGTGATAACACGGTCTGTTAAAAAGGGGCGTCAAGATAGAGTGGCAGGTTCCATGGAGACAGGGGCACCCAGGTTACCTCTGGACAGCTAGCGCTTGTACTCCTGTCCCGTGGTGGTGAAACTCTTCCACAACGCATCAACATAGGGCCTCTTGTCTATATTACCATCTCTTGTGGATGTGGTCAGTGTAAGACTCAAACAAGCTCTAGGTCTGTTCACGGGTTGTTTAAGGTGAGAAACAGGATGCCTAGAAGTGCAAGATCCTCACCGCGGAGTAGTCAGTATACCTCCTTCTCTATATGTCTAATTTTAAGAAGGAAGTCAAGAGTTTAAGTCCTTATCCCCCTGAAAATTCCAACAAGAAAGACAAAAAGACACTGGGGCCCACAGGGGGCAATTGCCTGCATGCGGAAGGATGGGGCTGTGATTGAGTAAGCAACAACAAGCAGGCTTTGGAGGTGCAGAGAAAACTAGTATCTGCTGAATTTCAGCAGACAGTTGAGAACTCAAAATAAAAAAAGAAAGCCTCAGTCCAGCATACCAGGCCCACAGCAGGCACTCATTAGATGAGTCTTCACTATTGATCTGAACTGTAGCTTAGTCTCCTTTATCACATTCCACACCCGCACCTTCACCAGTCACCAAGATCGTCGTTCATCTTACTTTGGGATCATTTCTCATGGCACCAGTTAGCTCTTATTTGGGGAAGAAGGAATTAAGAGACCACTCTACACTGGGATAAAAGTTGAAAACTGCTCTTGAGCCGGATGGATTGGTCCAGACGTGGGGTAAGAAGAGAAGGAAGAGGCAGCGAGAAAAGGAATAAAAGCTCCCACACATAGTTTTCTCCTAATTCAAACTTTGCTACCCGAGTGCAGCACGTAATAAATCATTCTTCATGAGTAAAGAAGTGAATTAATACCTAACCGTCATAATACTAAAAGATAATATTTGTAAAGGCCTTATTTTCCTCAGTCACTGAACACAATGGTTTATAGCCATCACTTCCTCTCTCCCTCTACTTTCCTCCTTTTGTACATCAGTGATTCTGTAACTTTCCTGGTTGCCTTCTTTTTGCTTTTCATTTTATATAGCACTGGGGGATCCAGGGCTTTGCACTTTCCAGATTCACCACTGAGCTACATCTCTAGCCATGGTACCTTTCCTAATATCACACAACTAATAAGACACAGAACCAGGACATGGGCCCATCTTTGCACTGATTTTAGTCTCATACTAATGCTATTGCTAGATTGCATTTTATTCCAAATATTCATTCAGCAGATACTTACTGAGTATCTATTATGTACCAACTATATGCTAGATATTAGAGATGGAATGGTAAATCAGGCTTGGTCCCTTCTGTGGATGTAAAGTGAAAGAAATAAAATAAATAGGCAACAAAACACTAGAAGCATCTATTGCTAGGTACTTGAGCTGCTTATATATGCTATAAAAGGAAAAATACTGGTGAGATGACAGGTAATGAAGGGAGAGAGAAAAACTTCTGACAGGGTATTGGGAAAGAAATTTCTGAGAGCTAGATAATGTTTGAGTCAAGACCTCAGAATAAGAAATTGTCCCGCAAAGTACCAAGAGGACAGGTGATTTTTTAATAATATATACAAAATAATGGAATGGTAAACATTTCCAAGGTGAGTTTGATCTCCCGAGCTTTTCTGCAGGCACCGTTTCCCTTGCCCCCTTGGGACAGCCTTTGGAAATTGCCCCTGCTGGGGGGTCTTCTGCAGATCACCTCAGGTTACTTGTTCTCATCTCCCATCCCTGTCTTGTGAGTAGGCTGGTTAATAATTGCACATCATCAGTGGGGGCAGCATAAAAGTCAACCAAGCCCTGGGAGAAAGAAAAACCCTCCAAATAGTTAAAAATTTGTGAAGAGTGATGCCCGAACCAGAGTGAGGAAAATCAAAGAAAAGAAAGGGAAAGCCTCTTTGAGCACTGTCCAAAAACAACTGGTGGCCTCTCAGTGAAAATCAAACTTGGTTACTCTAACGAGCCTTAAAACTTTGACCAAACAAATTCAGATCCACTTTGGAGGCTCTGCAACCCTAGCGAGCCATCAGGAAGAGATGGGGCTAAGACAGACTGGGACAAAGACACACCCGAACCTCCTCTCCTGTGGTTTCCTCATTTCAATCCCAACTCTTCCTCTACTCCACACTGGACATCTGAGCATTGTCACTAAGAAAACTCAGTGTATGCGATGCAGATAGACACTATACACTGTGCAGGCTTCAGGCGACCTCAGAATTCCATGCAACACTAATCTATAGGCATCAGCTATCACCTAGTAACAGCCAGAACACAATGACACAAATCCATGTGGTGTTCCTGCATCCAGAACCACTCTGATATCACCTCTGACACTGAACACGACACATCTCGGCCAGGGGTCGGGGCTGATGCACTTCAGGTTACTCCTCAGAGCAGCAGCTACTGTTCAGTGAGCGTCACTGCACCCAGGAGCTTTCTCCTGCTCTGCAGACACTGTGCTCCCATCCCCGTTGCTACTCCAGGAAGTAGAAGACAATATCAGCCAATTTACAAAAGCAAAACAAAAAATGTGGGGATGAGACCAAGGCTCAAAGACATTAAGAAACTTGAAAGAGCTCAAGCCTCGATTTTGACTAATTCAACGTTTAGGACACTTTGGCAAGGCACAAAGTCATGGTTAATTTATCAACAGACCAATCCAGATAATTTAACAGTAGAAATCTCTTTGGGTTCTACTAAACACAGACCAAATACCTACCAATACCTCTCCTTCTAGTATCTGCTTTCTCATCCCTGAACCCAGTGCAAGAAGATCCATGATAAAAACAAGTGAGGAAAAGATGCTCTTCCCTGCTTGACACATTCTGAAAAGTAAATTGATTTCTAAAATCCCCAAGCTAACAAGCTGGGATTGAATGCCAGATCTACCAAGATCTAGCTAGGTCCTAACACAAGACTGGAGAACAGATAAGTATATCCTTTCATCTCTTTGTTTAAACAGCAAACAGCTCCTGGCAGTCCGCTGAGTACCAATTCCTATGCTGGACAGCAGTGCTAGAATGACAAAGGGTGTCACTCGTCTCTATGGAACTTACAAACAGAGACATGGAAATTAATGGACATTAAATAAATAAACAACTGCACAGAGAATCTCTGGTTGATGGTTATCATCTCTCAGGGTCTGAGAGAATGAAGCAGTGTGGGTAGAGGCAGGGCTGACAGGATAGACCTGCTTAAGCATCTTCAGGGGTTTCCTGAGCTCCCAAGGCACACATGGATTAGCAGGGTACATTACTGTAAGAGGCTGTCAAAAAGCAAAGACGAACCAGGGAGAAAAGAAACACTGCAAGCTCCCAATTTGGCTAAGCACAAGCCCTGAAGCCTGGGACCCTGGAGTGTGGTGCCCATTGTTCCATTCATCCTCATGTCCTGCTCTGAGAGTCTCGGGTAGGACAAGTCATCTGCCAAGATGCCCAGTGCATGGCACAGACTAAGCCACCAGCCTTGATCTTCGCTCCATCTCCTGAACATTAAGTAAAGACATCCGTGATGTGTTTTCCAGAGCACTGGATACCTGCCATCAGTAACAACAGGTTCTAAGAAATAGTTTTCAACATTTTTCCTAGAAGATGAATTTAATTTCCTAAGTATTTTGTTCTTTATCCTAAGGTGGGACACTTCTATGGCCAGCTTCCTCAGGCTCCCCTTCTTCAGTGTCGGGCATGACAAGCATGTTTCAGCATCATTTACTTCATGGTTAGAGAGGAAATGTTTGAGGGTTGAGACACTCATGGACCCAAATAAAGCTGGCTGATAAATCAGTGAAAATCTACCTCAGGAACAAAAGGAAAGGGTTTAAGAACACTAAGGCCAGTTTTTTCCGGTTTCCTCAGAGGAAAGAACAGGGATATGCCCCAGGTTTGCTTGGACAGGCGCATTTTCTTACACTGTAAGTAAGTCAATTATTAAAATGTCTAACTCTGCAGAATTTTTAAAAATTGGATAATGATAACAATTTCCATTTCTGACCATGTTGAAGTAATGAGCACTGGATTGTCTAGTAAGCCTTAACAACTAGAAAGTGTCATAAAATAGATGAAAGGACTGTTTTCAAATGTTTAATAAGTAACTAAGGACTTTATACCCTAAGAGAGTCAGGAAACAAAAGAAGTAAACACTGGAGTTGCCCAAGGTCTCTGTCTCAGGCCATTTTTAGTATTGTACTATAGGACGTGAAACTAAAGCAAGACATGGTGGTATCGGTGAGCCGAGAAGACATATTGCAAGTTCAGAAATGCAGGGACAGCTTGAATTTTTTTTTATACTGGGGAGCGAACTCATGACCTTGTGCTTGCCAGGCAGGCACTTGTGCCATTGAGCTAAATCCTTGGCCCTGATAGTTTGAATTTTTAAGACACAGTGCAAGAGAGGAGGGATGGATGCAAATAAAGTGTTTCAGAAGCTTGTAAATCTTCCTGGCATCTGTTTCATGCACACATGAAAGTAGGATGCCATCAGGTGAAGTTACTAGAGTTCATACAGGGCCCAGCGGGTGACAAAATTCTGACTATTCAGAACCTGGAACATTCAGTAGGAATCTCAGCAGGGTGTCTCTCAGCACTAGAAACAAAGTAGCCATAGAGTAGTCTATCATAGATCCCCCCAACTAAAATGTCATAAGCAATTCAAAAAGATCAAGCTAACCTGAAAATAAGTCCTGTCCAAACAGACTTTAACACTCTCCAAAGGAAAGAAGCTAAATAAAAACTTCCAAGCAATACAACATCATGATGCCTATAATCTAATAAAAATTACTAGACATGTGAAGAAGCAGGATTGTGACTTATAAGTAGGAGAAACATTCAAAGATGACAGGGATTGTGACATCAGCAAACAAAGACTAAAAGAGTTACTATTAACAAGCTCTGAATTTTAAAGAAAAATGTGTAAATAGAAAAATAAGAGAGAAGCTCACCGGAACCTCCACCAACAGCCCGCCCTGCCACCAGGAACTCAGCACAAGCCCACCTCAGGGGTAGGCTACCCAGAACCTCCACCAAGGGCCCACCCTGCCACCGGGAACATCAAGGAGGCCCGCTCAAGACTGAAAACTGCCCTGGACTGCTGCAGATGGGCCTGCCCTCCCACCTGGAACATCAGAAGATCTCAGCGGGATCCAGTTAGTGTGAGAAAATTTGGAACTTTGCTCCCAGGTGGTGAACTTTGGACTACACTGGACTGACTGTATCAATGTGGTGAGTATACCCCTAAAATAGAGGTGTACAGGGGATAATTAGGGCCAGTAGTGAAACCCCCTCCAACTAACTCTAAGACTTTGGTGTGTCTGAAAAGAGTGTGTGTGATCCCCTCCTACACATAGAAAACACCAGACAGAGTGAAAATGACAAAATTAAAAACCAAAATGCAGACTCAAACATATAGTTCACCAGAAGCAAGTATAGGAGACATAGAAATAGAGGACCCCAAAAGTAACACACTGGGAATCTCTGAAAAGATAGCCAGTGAAATAAAAAAACAACTGCATCAGGCTATAGAGGAAATCAAATTAGAAGTAGTCTCCCATGTAAAGATAGAAATAACAACTTTAGTAAAGGAATTGTTGAATGCAGCTAAAGAAGAACTAAAGAAAAAAGTACATGAGCATGGGAAACTGATTGAAACTTTGAATGAACAATATAGAAAACAAGCAGAATTCATGAAACAAACTCAAAGAGACATCCAAGAAACAAAAAATTCTATTGAAAGTGTGCAAAACCACCTAAAGGAAGCTGAGGATAGGATTTCCGACCTTGAGGACAGGATCACAGTGATTTAGTGATCAGGAAAGGATAGAACTTTTAAAAATAACAAAACAGCATGAAAGGACAATCCAGAAGCTTCATGATGATGCCAAAAGCAACAATATAAGAATAATGGGCATTAGCAAAGATGCAGGAGTCCAGCCAAATGACATATGTAAATAATAGCAGAAAATTTCCCAAACATGGGGAAAGAATCTGATATGCAGATAAGTGAGGCATATAGAGCACCAGTCACAACCAACATAAATCCACACCCAGACACATAATAATTAAAATCTCAGACATACAGCATAAAAACAGACTATTAAAAGCTGTCAGAGAAAAGACACAACTCACCTATTGAGGAAAGCCCATTAGAATCATGGCAGACTTTCCAGCACAAACCCTCAAGTCAAGACAAGCTTGAAGTGAGGTATTTCAAGCCCTGAAAGAAAACAACCTTCAACCCAGACTGATGTACCCAGCAAAACTTTCATTCAAATTTAATGGAGAAACAAGATACTTCCATGACAAAGAACAACTGAAGAAATTCATGTCCACCAAACAAACCCTAGAAAGAGTACTGAAAGACATACTACACAGAGATAAAAATGACCACAATCCCCAAAACAACAACAGAAAGAAACCACCAGGTAGGATAAGCAATTAAATAAGAGGAAAAGCAGAAAGAAACAACTGGAACATAACATGGCAAAGTCGAGCCAGTACATATCAGTGATATCCATAAATATAAATGGCCTCAATTCACCTATAAAAATAGATAGATTGACAGAATGTATCAAGAAACAGGACCCCACAATATGCTGTGTACAAGAAACACATCTGACCCAAAAGGAAACTCAAACATTAAAAGTCAAAGGATGGAAAACAGTATTCCATGCAACAGGAACCCAGAAAAAAGCAGGGGTAGCTATTCTATTTGCAGACAACGTGAACTTCAAACCTAAAATGATTAAAAGAGATACAGAAGGTCACTACATACTTGTTAGTGGTAAAATTCAAGAGGAAGAACTAACAATTATAAATATATATGCGCCAAATACAGGAGCACCCAACTGTATAAGACAGATACTAATGGACATGAAAAACCAAATACACAAGAACACAATTATAACAGGAGGTCTTAACAGCCCATTGTCACAAAGAGATAGATCAACTAGACAAAAAGTCACCAAAGAAATAACAGAACTGAATCATACCTGTGAGCAATTGGACTTAGTAGATGTTTACAGAGTGTTCTACCCAGCCACATCAGAATACACATTCTTTTCAGCTATGCATGGGACATTCTCCAAAATAGACTATATATTATCCCATAAAACATTCTCAAGTAAATGCAAAGGTATTGAAATCATACCATGCATAATATCTGACCATAGTGCACTGAAATTGGAAATTAATGGCAAAAGAAATTGTAAAACCTGCATAAATACATGGAAATTAAATAACAGCCTTTTGAACAACCAGTGGGCTACAGATGAAATTAAAGAAGAAATAAAACAATACCTACAACTCAATGAACATATAGAAACAACATACTGTAATCTGTGGGATGCAATGAAAGCAGTCTTAAGAAGGAAATATATAGCAATAAACTGTCATATCAAGAAAACAGAACAAGCACAAATAAACAAACTAATGCTCCATCTCAAGCTTCTAGAAAAAGAAGAGCAAGCTAAACCCAAAGCTCATAGAAGAGAGGAAATTGTAAAAATTAGAGCAGAAATCAATGCAATTGAAACTAAAAAAAAAAATACAAAGAATTAATGAATCAAAAAGCTGGTTTTTTTGAGAGAATCAACAAAACTGACAAACCCCTAGTTACCCTTATCAAGAGAAAGAAAGAAAAAACACAAATTCATGCAATAAGAACTGAAAAGGGAGAAATTACTACAGATCACACAGAAATTCAAATGATCATGAATACCTACTTTGAAAATCTCTACTCACATAGACTGGAAAACACAGAGGAAATGGACAGATTTCTAGAAACATATGAACTACCAAAGCTCAACCAAGAAGATATAGCAATTTTGAACAACCCAAAATCAGCTATTGAAATTGAAAATGTAATTAAAAACTTACCAACAAAGAAAAGCCCAGGTCCTGATGGATTCACAGCTGAATTCTACAAGAAATTTAGAGAAGATTTGATGCCAGTACTCCTTAAACTCTTCAATGAAATTGAGAAGAAAGCAATCCTCCCTAAATCATTCCTGGAGGCAAGTATTACTCTGATACCAAAACCAGAGAAAGATCCAACCAAAAAAGAGAACTATAGGCCAGTCCCACTAATGAACATTGATGCAAAGATTCTCAACAAAATACTGGCAAATAGAATGCAACAAATCATCAAGAAGATTATACATCATGACCAAGTGGGGTTCATTCCAGGAATGCAGGGATAGTTTAACATATGCAAATCAATAAATGTAATACACCACATCAACAGAGCCAAAAACAAAAACCACATGGTCATCTCAATAGATGCAGAAAAAAACACATGTTCATGACAAAAACCCTTCAGAAACTCAAAATATGCAGTGTTTACCTCAACCTTAAAAGGCCATCTATGACAAACCAACAGCCAACATTATACTAAATGGACAAAAACTGAAAGCTTTCACTTTAAAATCAGAAACAAGACAAGGATGTCCACTCTCACCACTCCTTTTCAACATAGTTCTGTAAACACTAGCCAGGGCAATCAGACAAGAGAGAGAAATAAAAGGAGTAAATATAGGAAAAGAAGAAGTTAAATTATCACTATTTACACATGACATGATACTCTATATAGAAGACTCAAAAAACTCCATTAAAAGACTGCTAGAGGTAATAAACAAGTTCAGCAGTATAGCTGGATACAAAGTCAATGCTCAAAAATCAATAGCATTCCTGTACACAAGCAAAAA
>PVLA01015918.1:0-22978 GCA_004027455.1 Hydrochoerus hydrochaeris
CCCTCCCTCGCGCCCTCCCCCGCCCTCCCCGAGGCGCCGGCTAGGCGCGCGCGCGGCGGGGGCCGAGGCTGCTCCCTCGCTCCCCCCACCCCGCCCCGCCGGGCTCCAACCGCCGCCGCTGCCGCCGCCCCGCCGCCAGGCCCCCGCCCCCGGCCCGGCCCGGCCCAGGCCCCGCGGGGCCTCCCGCCCCCACCTGGGGGGCGTCGCCGCCTCCGCCGCGCTCCGCGGCCCGCTAGGCGCCCTCCCACCCTCGTTCCTGCTCGCCCTCCCTCCCTCCCGCCGGCCGGGGTGCGCGGCGGCGGGGCGGCCCGCGGGCCATGCGTGCGGCGCGGCCCAGCCCGGCCGGCCGGGGGCGGCTCCCCGAGCCCCGGCCCCGCGCGGCCCGCGCCCCCGGCCCCCGCTGAGCCCCGGGCCCCGCGCGGCCGTGGCCATGTTCCCCGTGTTCCCGTGCACGCTGCTGGCCCCCCCCTTCCCCGTGCTGGGCCTGGACTCCCGGGGGGTGGGCGGCCTCATGAACTCCTTCCCGCCACCTCAGGGTCACGCCCAGAACCCCCTGCAGGTCGGGGCTGAGCTCCAGTCCCGCTTCTTCGCCTCGCAGGGCTGCGCCCAGAGCCCATTCCAGGTGAGTAGGCCGGGCTGGGCCGCGCCGGGCGGGAGGGCGCCGACCCGCGGCCCGGCCCAACGCGCTGTCCCCGCAGGCCGCGCCCGCGCCGCCGCCCGCACCCCCGGCCCCGGCCGCCGAGCCGCTCCAGGTGGACCTACTCCCGGTGCTCGCCGCCGCGCAGGAGTCCGCCGCTGCCGCTGCTGCTGCTGCCGCCGCCGCCGCCGCTGCGGTGACCGCGCCCCCGGCGCCTGCTGCCGCCTCCACGGTGGACACAGCGGCCTTAAAGCAGCCCCCGGCGCCCCCTCCGCCGCCCCCGCCCGTGACGGCACCCCCCGCCGAGGCCGCACCCCCCGCTGTTGCCGCCACCATCGCCGCCACCGCCGTCGTCGCCCCCACCTCGACGGTCGCCGTGGCCCCTGTTGCTTCCGCCTTGGAGAAGAAAACAAAGAGCAAGGGGCCCTATATCTGCGCCCTGTGTGCCAAGGAGTTCAAGAACGGCTACAACCTCCGGAGGCACGAAGCCATCCACACGGGAGTCAAGGCCGGCCGGGTCCCTACGGGTGCTATGAAGATGCCCACCATGGTGCCCCTGAGCCTCCTGAGCGTGCCCCAGCTGAGCGGGGCTGGCGGGGGCGGGGGCGAGGCGGCCGCCGGCGGCGGCACGGCCGCTGTGGCTGCCGGTGGCGTAGTGACCACGACCGCCTCCGGGAAGCGCATCCGGAAGAACCACGCCTGCGAGATGTGCGGCAAGGCCTTCCGAGACGTCTACCACCTGAACCGACACAAGCTGTCGCACTCGGACGAGAAGCCCTACCAGTGCCCGGTGTGCCAGCAGCGCTTCAAGCGCAAGGACCGCATGAGCTACCACGTGCGCTCACATGACGGCGCTGTGCACAAGCCCTACAACTGCTCCCACTGTGGCAAGAGCTTCTCCCGGTGTGCAGGGGCCTCGGCCGCCCGCTAGGCCGGTGGGGAGGGAGGGGCGGTAGCAGAGGTGGCCTGGCCTCGCCTGGTGGGAGGGAGGCGGCTCCTGACTGGGGAAGGGGAGCCACTCCCAGGGAGGAGAGAGGAGAACCTTGCCTGGTTACCAGGGAGCTGGGGGTGGTCCTCTGCGAAGGAGGTGGGCCTGTGGGTGGGAGGAGGAGGAGGAAGCTGGGTTTGAGGGGAGGGATTTCCTGCCGGAGTAGGACCATGAAGCTTCAGGAAAAAACCCCAAGGCCTGTTGTAGAAAGCCGAATAGATGTGGGGCACACACCCCCAGCCCTAACCCCCACTCCAACATGTCCCCAGGCCGGATCACCTCAACAGTCACGTCAGACAAGTGCACTCAACAGAGCGGCCCTTCAAATGTGAGGTAGGAAACCCGCCTCCTCCTGTCCTGGTTTTCATGATTTTGAACCTCATTGTAGCTGTCTGAGTTCAGCCTCTCAGATCCCCTTTTTCTCTCTTCTTTTTGCCTTTTCACTCCATTTTCTCATTTCTTCTTCAAGGCCTCATCTCACTCCCATTTCCTACAGATCAAAGATCCCCAAGGCTCTGATTCCTTTAACCTCTTGCTCCCTTCTCCCCACTCCTGGAAGCTTTAACTCTCCTGTGACACCCCCCACGCCCCTCCCCCCTCCCCAGAAATGTGAGGCAGCTTTTGCTACGAAGGATCGGCTCCGAGCACACACAGTACGACACGAGGAGAAGGTGCCATGTCACGTGTGTGGCAAGATGCTGAGCTCAGCTTATATTTCGGACCACATGAAGGTGCACAGCCAGGGCCCTCATCATGTCTGTGAGCTCTGCAACAAAGGTACATGCTGAGGGATGCCAGGAGGGCTAAGGACTGGGTGGGGGGACCACACAGTGGTGATCTTTCCACAGGTGTGGGTTAAGGGTGCTGTAGCCAAGAGCTCGTGGCATTTAGAGCCCTTTAGGAAGCAAACAAAGTAGCACCGGGGATAACTGAACAATTATTAAATTACAAAATGCTGTGGCTGGGGGAGATGACCTATCTGAAAGAATCAATCTTTTAGGTGTCTGAGGGGAGAATAAAGTTGGGTATGGGTTCTTTGGGAAAGAGTTAGTCAAGAGAGCCAGTCCCTAAGGGTCAGAAGGCAAGGTTTCAGTTGTGCAGCCACAAGTTCTTGTTTCCAGCTCCTGGAGCAAGTAGAGTACAATGGCAGGAGTTTAAGAAACATACCCTGCTCCAATAGCAGAAAAAACTCACTGAGTAACTGGGCTGAGTCTGTGGGGCACTGGAGAGGGTGGGACACAGCCGTGTCTGCTAAGAGTACCCTTCAGGTAGCTAGGAATCAGTGTCTAGTCACCTCAGGAGAGATCTCCTGGCCATGGAGAATGAGCTCTGTAGATGCCAAGCCTGAGGAACGGATACCACCCAAACTGGTCCCAAGTTGGGGGGTACTGTGCCCCAACAGAGTAGCTGGCCCCAGGCTACCAGGATGTGGGAGGAGGACAGGGTCATCTGAGGAGGGTGTCCACAGCCTAGGAGAACAGCCCCGTCTCTGGGGTCTCCACCTGGCTGACCCCCATTCCCCAATCCCAATCCAACCCCCCCCATAGGCTTCACCACAGCAGCATACCTGCGCATCCACGCGGTGAAGGACCATGGGCTCCAGGCCCCGCGGGCTGACCGCATCCTGTGCAAGCTGTGCAGCGTGCACTGCAAGACCCCTGCCCAGCTGGCCGGCCACATGCAGACCCATCTGGGGGGGGCCGCACCCCCTGTCCCAGGAGATGCCCCCCAGCCACAGCCCACCTGCTGAGGGGGACCCCCGCACCCACCAGGCAAGGCGTGGGGCATGGCTGGGGGGGCAGGATGGGGTGTGTGGGACATGGGTGTCAAAGGGCCCACTAGGGGATCTCAGGAAGGTCAGGGATACTCATCTTTTTGCTCAGGTCAGGGAGATTTGGGGGCCAGGGAATGCCCTTCAGGAGAACCCCTCTTGTCTAGATAAGGAGGCAGGCTAAAGCTTGGGGACCTGATAGGAAGTGAGCAACGGCTGTGTCCCAGGGAGGTAGTCTGGGGCAAAGGGGTAATGGCTTTTGCCATTCAGGTTGTGCTGTGATTGTGGTATTTCTCACTGTGCAGGTACTGGTGAGGTTTGTCCAATGGCGGCGGCAGCAGCAGCGGCGGCGGCAGCGGCGGCAGCAGCAGTGGCAGCCCCTCCTACAGCTGTAGGCTCCCTTTCTGGGGCTGAGGGGGTGCCAGTGAGCTCTCAGCCACTTCCCTCCCAGCCCTGGTGAGCTCCAAGTTGGTGGGGGGAGAGGAGAGAGTGGAGGAAAGCCCTTTGGTACAGTCTCCTCTCCCTCTCTTCCTACCAACTCCTCACTAGTCCCCTCCAACCAAGGAGCCTCCAGAGAGGAGGAAGAAATGCATTCTTAGGAGAATTCGCTAGGTTTTCAACGGTTTGTTTCTCCTGTTCCGTTCCTCTCCTCTCCCTATCAGAGCTGACCCTACACACACCTGTTCCCTCAGTTGTGTTGAAGTCCCATGGACAGTGGGCAGGGGTATCAGAGGATAGGAGCAACCACTGCCCTTATCTCCTCTACTCCCTGTAACCCCCTGCCCTCCCAGGGATTCCTGAGCCTTCTCCAGTGGTCCTTGCTCCCCTCCTTCCGGTTCTCTCCCCCTGCTGTCTGCTGCCCCTCCCTGGGGAGTTGGTGCTTTTTTTTTTCCAGGGGAGGGAGGAGAGGAAGGAGAGGAATCAAAAGATTCTGTCCTAACGAGGGAGAATTTTGAGATTTGAGAAGGGACAGAAACAGGGAAGGTGGAGGTTATATCTTCATAAGATAGGGTTGTTGGGGTTAGGCCCTAAACATCATCCTACTTGAGAATCCGTTGGGGGAAAAAATCAAGGGGATCAACAGAAGGAGCCACTGGGCCAGAGGCAGAATAGAAGATGGAATCTTAGGGGGCCAGGGTAAAGGAGTGGAACCAGGGACTAGAGGTGCTTCCTGAGGGCCAGGGAAATGCAGCCACAGTGTCTCACCCTTACCTCTTCCACCCCAGCTCCGACCCTGGTCTTTTCTTTTCATCCTTTTTCCCCATGACAGAAGCTGTGGCCCTGGCCATGTCATCGTGTTCCTGTGTCCCCTGCATGTTCCCCGCCCTGTACCCCCTTTTGCGCGGACCCCATTACAATAAATTTTAAATAAAAACCTGGCTCTGGCTCTGGGTTCAGTGAATTACCCTTACCAAGATCCCTTTTCCTTTCCCCAAGGGGTTTCTCTGTTCTGCTTGGTATCCCTATCTTGCCCTGCTCAGTGGGCTCTAGGATATTAGCGCCTCCTTCCCCAGGGCCACCTTCGGAGGCTGCTGCAGAGATTTAGGGTAGGGCAAGGCTCCTGTGGCTTTGGAAGGCACACCTAGGTCTGTAGGGGAATACCCAGCCTGGACCCGCCCATTAAAAAAAAGCATTAGAGGTTTGAAGAGGCCAGAGTTAGAGGCCAGACAGTGCCTGGCCGGGGAAGCCTGCTTGTTTACTGGCCATACCCACTGCCTGCTGCTCATACCACAGCCAAACACCTGCATACCCTTAAAGCCCTGAAAGTTAGAGTTCAGAGTTTAAGGGAAACTGCCCCCCCCCAACAGTAAGAATAACTTGGACCTAACTAGTTATGGGCGTAGTGCCCGGCGTTTACACAACTCATAACCCTCCTGCTGTCCCCAGCTGTCCCTGCAGCCTCTGCCGTGCTGTGTTCTTTCTGCGCTCTTTCCTGAGCCTAGCAGTGCCCGTTTCGTTTGGAAGACTTCCTGTTCTGCAGGCTCTCTTCTCTTGAGACCCCACCTTGCTCCCCTGCAGCCTCCCCAAGTTGGGCCCCATCTCCCTTCCCCTCTTCTGTAGGAGCGCCACCGTCCAGTCTTGCTTTGGCCCTGGTCTTGTCAGCTCTCGGACCTGGGTCTCTGCCCTGGACCCCTGGTGACCGTTGGCGGGAGGGGCTGAGGACCTAGGAAGGGGGCGCCCCCTCTGGAGGCACACGTGGGTAGAAGCAGGGAGGGGCGACAGTGGTCCCCGGGCCGTTGCCTGGGTAACGCGGGGCCTGGCGTGCGTGGCTCCTCAGGCTGGCCGGGAGGGGCTGGAGGCGTGCGAGGGGCGGGGGTGGCGCACCGCGGCTGCAGAGCGCAGGGGAGGGGACCGGAGGAAAGGGGAAGAGCGAGCGCGAGGAGAGGAGGGGACTGCCGCCTCCCTTCTGCGCTCACTGACTAGCTCCCTCCCGGGCTGCGGCTGCTGCAGCGGCGGCGGCGGCGGCGGCGGCTCCTGGAGCCGTACGGAGGCAGGCGTCGAGGTGAGGCTACGGGTAGGAGGGGACCGACAAACGGAACGGAATGTATAGGAATGCGGGCGCCCGGCAAGCTGGAGGGTGGTGCTGGGCGCGCCACCACCCCAGAGCTGAGTTGGCCCGCGGAGGGCGAGGGAATCCCCGAGAGGTCTGAGAAGGGACTTCCGAGATGTCCAGGACCCTCAGGAAGGGGCTCGGGCGTTGGCGCCCCAAACGCGCAGCAAGAAAACCCGCACTGCCTGAGCGCCCAGGGAGGGGAAGACGCAGAGGCAGTAGATGGTGTATATCGGATTCCCTGCTTAGTCTGTCAGAGCGTATGGCGTCCGTGCAGCTTGTTGATTTAAGAGTGCTCTGACATCTGTTGGGATCTGAAAGTCTGGGTCTTCTTGGGTGCACCAGGGAGAGATCCTGGTAAGGATTCTGTTTATAAAAGGATTTATTTTCTTGGGGCTCCCCAAGCAAAGACAGTAGAGCACTTATCCCCAGGGATATCCAACCCCAAGGCAAAAACAAAAAACAAAACAAAAAAACCCCCACCTAACTCTTCTTCTTTTTCTCCATAGACAGCACAAGGCTGGCCCTGAGACAGGAGCTTGGTCCTGTGGGGCCTCAGTCCTGAGAGCCCCTCTTCCCCTCTCACACCAAATCTGTCTTCTCTTCCAGGATTTGCTACTGTCTCTGCTGTTCCCTCCTCCCCACAGGGGCCCTCTCCCCTCTCCCATCTCAAGATGGCAGCCAGCCCCTCTGAGGTCTCTGAGATGAAGGGAATGGAAGAGATTCCTGAGACCCAGGGAGAAGGGCATAGCAATCCTGAAGCTGGAACTGGTCCTCTTCCAGTCCTAGCGGGGGTCCCAGACCAGCCAGAGGTTCTGCAGCCAGGCCCAGACACAACTGCAGCCCCTGTGGACTTGGGACCCAATGCTGAACTGGCTCCAGAAACTGCAGAGACCCCAACTGGGGCCCCAGAAACTACAGAGACCCCATCAGGGGCCCCAGAAACAGCCCAGGCTACAGACCTCAGCTTAAGCCCAGGAGGGGAATCAAAGGCCAACTCCAGCCCTGGAGAAGCATCCCAAGAGTCAGTGTCCAAACCAGCAGTGAACAAAGAGCCCACTGCAGACCAGGGGTCAGAGCAGGAGTCTGCAGCCCCACCTGAGCCAGCTTCAGAGCCTGCTCCCAGGCTAAACACCCAGTCAGATCCTCAGCCAGCTTCCCAGCCCACTCCCAAACCGGTTGTTCAGCAGGAGCTCCCTAGCCAAGAGGACCCCGCCCTTACTGAGAATGTAGGGGAAAAGCAAGAAAATGGGGCAGTGGTCCCTCTGCAAGCTGGTGATGGGGAGGAGGGCCCAGCCCCCCAACCTCACTCACCCCCTTCAACAAAACCTTCCCCAGCGAATGGGGCTCCTTCCCGAGTGCTGCAGCAGCTTGTTGAGGAGGACCGAATAGGAAGGGCTCACAGTGGGCATCCAGGATCTCCTCGAAGTAGTCTGAGCCGCCACCCCAGCTCCCAGTTGGCAGGTCCTGGGGTGGAGGGGGGTGAAGGCACCCAGAAACCTCGGGACTACATCATCCTTGCTATCCTGTCCTGCTTCTGCCCCATGTGGCCTGTCAACATCGTGGCCTTCGCTTATGCCGTCATGGTGAGCCTCAGGGGACCCTGGCCTAGGTCTGCTGTGGCTCGCTGCTTCCTGCCAATGCTAGGTCAGAGCCCCAGGAGTGACTGAGCTTCCCCTTCCCTCTCTGCATGGACCTACTTCCCAAATTACAGGACCTTCATTTGCCTCTCCCTAGGACCTAAGCCTCTGAGCAGCTGCTGTCCTACCCCTTCAGGTGGGAGGGATAGAGAGACTTGGTTTACATAGCCTCACTGACCTGTGCCCTCTTCACTCTGCCTTCCCGGTCCTCCTTCCTCCTTTAACTCCATGGGCTGGCCTCTTTGGACGACTTTGATCTCTGCTGGGCTGGCTTCTCCTGACCTGGGCCATGGTACCTTCACCCCTCACCCTAACCCCAGTCCCGGAACAGCCTGCAGCAAGGAGACGTGGATGGGGCCCAGCGCCTGGGCCAAGTGGCCAAGCTCTTAAGCATCGTGGCACTGGTAGGGGGGGTCCTCATCATCATCGCCTCCTGCGTCATCAACTTAGGCGGTGAGTGGGGGTCCGGGACAGGCAGGGGAGGAGTGGAAGGGTTGACAAGGGCAGCTTTACTAACCCCTGCCCCTGCTTTCTCCTGTCTGTCCTCCCTACTTCTTTGTCTCTCTTGTCTCCCCTCCTTTCCCTCCCTTGTCTCTGTCTGTCCTTCCCTCTCCTCTCCCACAGTGTATAAGTGAGGGCTCTGCCCTGCATTCCAGACTTTTCTTCCTGTTGGGAGCTGCCTTGGGCCCATCCCTCCCATGGGGGGAGCCCAATTGATGACCCTGGCCCCCATCCCTAGGGACCAAGGGAGCCTGAGCGGACTTGTTTACAGCTTCTTTCCTGCTCCTGCATCCTGCCAGGCTCCTCTGCCAACCGTAGGCCTCCCTTCTCCCTGCACTGTTTCCAACTCCCTGCACTTTTGTGTGTTGATATGTCCCCTCCAGCCTCTTGGCCTTCCTAACCCTGCACTTCTGGAAACCTCTGCACATCTCCCAAACTCTACATGTTCTCAGCCACCCTGCATCTCTTCCGGCCTCCTTGCACTTCCAGTCTCCTGACTTCTCTGGCCTGTTCCCAACTTCCATTGTTTTGGCATCTAACCCATTTCTTCCCACCTTCCATTTATCATCTGTACCCTTTCCACACCCCCCTTCCTTATTCTGCCTCTTCATCTCTTAGCATCTTCTCCACCTTCCTGGCACCATTTGTTCTGCAAGAACCCCAGCACTTAGATCAGGCTCGGGGAGGTGGAGTGGTGTCTTGAAGGGTTGCCTAGCCCGGGGCTCCTAATGTTCTCCCCTGGGAGCCCGGACCCTCTGCTCCCCTTCCTGCAGCAAGGCACCTTTTGGGTCGCAGAGGAGGCAAGCCAGCCGGGACTTGTGCTAGGGAGTTCCGGTTCTTAACGCCAGAGTGGAGGGAGGGGCGCAGCGCCTGCAGGTTCAGTGGAAGGTTCGCTAAGCGCCGACCCGCCCACTTGAGCTTTTAACTTTAAGAGAGTTTCTTGCTTGAAGGTGTCAGGAAGGGGAGCTCGAGCCATTCACGAAAGAAAGAAAGAAAAACAAAATCTAAGATCCCGGCTGCTGGGAGCTACCCAGGAACGGGGAAGCTCTATAATTATTTTCTAAGAGGACCAGGGAGGTTTGTTGCGCGCGACAGCCTGCCGAGGAGGCAGAGAGCCAGCTGCGACGCGGTTCGAAGTTGGCGGAGTTTTTTTCTAAAAAAAAAAAAAAAAAAAAAGTTGGGGAGAAAACTAAAATTCCTTTAAAACAAGATATGTAAAACTGAATTTCCCCTTTGTATGCTGGATGCTGCATGAGTGTGAAACACCAATAAACGGAGACTGCATGAGACTCGGCTCATGTTGCTCCCTGCGTTCTACTGCCCCACCGTTCATCTGCCTCCTGGCAGAACCGACTGGATAATTATACGCATGCGCCTTCGTGGTACTCATCTTTACTGTGGGCAGAAGCCTGATTTGCCCGCGGCTCTACCTGCGCATGTGCAAGCCATCCCCTGCTTCTCTTTTCTAAGTAGTTTTGACTTGAGCGGAGCCACCCGCGTTGTTTCTGTGCGCCTGCGGACTGTCACCCCGCGCTGCCGGGGAGATGTGTCGTAACCTCAGGTGTGTACGGCGGCAGAGTTGAAGTGGCCCAGAACTGCGGGGTTTGGGTGGAGGGCGCTGGTTCCTGGTGTGGACAAAGGCAGAGTGAAGGTGGGAAGAGTGGGCCTGCCCCTCCCCAGTTCGGAAAGTGGTTTCTGCGGGTCGAGAATATCGGCTCGGAGCCTGTGGGGCGGGGCCCTTCCCTGCAGGGGGATCGAGCGCCCCCTCCTGGGGGCGGGCGCATTAGCCACAGAGACAGCTGTTGGAACTTGATTGGCTGCAGAGGATTTCCTAAAGCCTTGGGGATCCCGGTTGCGCGGGGCGGGGCGGGGCGGGGCGAGGCACCCCGGTTTGGTACTCCAGGGTTTCTGGTATTGCTAGACCCCGTCCCTAGTGGCCCATGTCTCTTGCACGGGGTCATGGAGACGTTGCGGCCACCACAACGGCGCCTTTGTCTGAAGAAGGGGAAGTGACATCTGGCCTCCAGGCTCTGGCGGTGGAGGATGCCGGAGTCCCCTCTGTCTCGGCCAATAAGACCGAGGAAGAGCGGGGAGAAGGCCAGGAGAAGGCCGAGCGTGAGGGATCGGGGGCCGAGGAAGCCAAAGGGGAAGCCTCCAGCGCCGGAAGGGAGGAGCAAGCCGAGGCAGACTCGGAGGACTGGTGCGTGCCCTGCAGCGATGAGGAGGTGGAGCTGCCTGCGGATGGGCAGGCCTGGATGCCTCCACCCTCTGAAATCCAGCGGCTTTACGCACTGCTGGCCTCTCATGGTACCCTGGAGCTTCAAGCGGAGATCCTGCCCCGCCGTCCGCCTACGCCCGAGGCTCAGAGTGAAGAGGAAAGATCTGATGAGGAGCCGGAGGCTAAAGAAGAAGAAGAAGAAAAGTGAGGACACAACTTTGACCCCGGGGCTCCTCTCCTGATGGTAGAAGGAAATAGGGAGGGTAAAAAGGGGGGACCCAAGAGCGATAGAAAGTGGAAGGAGGACTGGGCATGCTGGCTATTTGCCTGTAATCCTAACACTTGGGAGGCTGAAGCCGGTGGATCGCTGCGACTTTGAGTCTAGCCTGAACTACATAGCTAGACTCTGTCTCAAAAAAACAAACAAAAAAACTGAAAAACAGAAAGTGGAAGGCGGGTAGAGAGCAAAAAAGGAAGAGCCGCACTGGGGTGAAGTGTGTGGGGGTCTTTGGTAGGACCACCCTCATTCTTTGCTGTTTTGTCTTCCTGTCCCAGACCACACATACCCACAGAATTTGACTTCGATGACGAACCAATGACACCAAAGGACTCCTTAATCGATCGGAGGCGCACCCCAGGTACAGACAAGAGGGATGAGTTGGGAGAGATGAAAGGTCTTTTCCCAGTTACCAAAAAAGTGGCTTCCTTAAGAGGCCTTGCTCAGTTGACGTACAGCTTGTAGAAAGAAAACCATCCACACTGTGGCATCGCTGTTCTGGCTTAGGTCAATGCCCTATCTTCCTTTAAGAAACTATCACCCATGGTTCTGTCATGTTTCCATTTTTACATGTTCTGCCCAGAAGTCCAGGCCCTCCTGGTCATTGTTTTCTCAATCCACATCCTTAAACTACTGTCTGTACCACCTAACCTGATTCAGTTTCCTACCCCACATGCGTTCCATTTACCCAGACATTCAAGCCAAGTCCGGTTAGCTTCACTGCACATTTCCAAGTCCATCTGTCCCTGTCTACCTTCAATACCAGACCCTCATCCAAGCCTCTATCTCACTTGCCTGGATAGTTTCAGTAGTTCTTTATTGGTCTCCCCACTTCTAATCTCAGCAGTCAGAATGGTTTGTTTAAAACAAATGTCACTTCTCTACTTAAAATCCCCCCAAAGATTCCATCGTAAGGGGAAGAGACTGTGGAGAGACAATCTAATTCCCTGCCAAACCCACCTTGCATCTTGAAACATCTCTTTCTTTCTGCCCAGGGCCTTTGCACTTGCTCTTCCCCTGCTTCACATGCCCTTTCCTGGTCTTCACATTCAAAACCTTTGTAGCCCACACTATGGGAACTGAAGCCAGCTTTAACCTTATAACCTTTACACTAAAGCCTGGAAGCCTGTTGAACAAGCTCCTCAAGTGGTAAGGTTTGGGCAGCAGTGGTGTACATTACTTCAGTCCCTTCCATGTTTCCTGCCTTCCTTTTCTCTAGGAAGTTCGACTCGGAGCCAGAAAAGGGAGGCTCGCCTGGACAAGGTCCTCTCAGACATGAAGCGACACAAGAAGCTGGAGGAGCAGATTCTTCGTACTGGGAGAGACCTCTTCAGTCTAGACTCAGAGGACCCCAACCCAGCCAGCCCCCCACTCCGGTCCTCTGGGAGTAATCTCTTCCCCCGGCAGCGGAAATACTGAAATACTGACTGTTCCTGCTACTTCCTGCAAGGTGCAGAGACTGTCTCTGCTAGGGTCTGGTCCCTCCCTTTCTAAATCAGAACACTGGAAAACTTGGGAAGAAGAGTGAAACCCCAAGCTCCCAACATAGCACCTTGCAGGAAAGAGGGACTGTTGCATGTGTTTTCTGTTCAATGTCTTATTTTGAGACCTGGGCTGGATTTTCTAAAATAAAAGGTATACAGAGTTTTCTTAAGAGGAGGTGCAGCTGGACTAAACAATTGGCCACATTTGAGCATAGAGGTAGAATTTTACCCCCAAATTGGAAAACTAAAGTGAGGTGACATAGAGGCAGCATCGGTCCCATCTTGGGCCCTTGACTATGCTTTGTCGCATCCAGGCAGCGCTGCCAGCTGGCTCTAAAGCCGAAATTCCTGAGCTTGTAATGAGCTTTCTAGACTTCAGTGGTGAGGAGTGCAGCCCAGAGGAGAAAATGAGCGACTGCTGCCTGGCCCTTTAACTACCTAAGCTCCGCCTCAGGGACCCCGCCCGGCTCTGCCTTTTTTTAAGAGGTCCCAGGGCCGAGTGGGTGTTTCCTGGCCTGCCGAGCGCCGCTTCCTGCTGCTCTTTCGAATGTGAGTGAGTACTTTACGCTGCCTCCTCTCTTCAACTAAAGGTGGGTCTCGGAGCTCCGTATAGTTTTTAGCCCTGTTCTACCTTCTAGGGCCTTGCTTCTGCGGGGTCTTTTCTGAATCAGAACAGGAAGAAAGAGTGGAGGCTTCGCTTTGGGAGGTTGTGCTTGCTTGGAGTTTTCTGGGGCTTTGAAAAAAGGCAAGATCAGTTGGCGGACAACCCCCACCCCCAATCTTAGGCTGCTGATTGCAGGGTCGACAGAAGTAAGATGGTGCGGTACCGGGGATTGAATCCTGGACTTCCATGCTGAGTTACTTCCAGAACTCTTAAAGAATTTTTTTATTTTGAGCGTGGTGTCGCATGCTTGTAATCCTGCACTTAGGGAATTACTTTGAGGCCAGCCTGAACTGCATAGCTCAACTCAGTCTCAGAAAGATCGGGGAAAAAAAAATTGAGATGGGGTCACTAAATTGCTTAGGCTGAGTTTAAATTTACCAGCCTTCTTCCTTGGCTTCCCAGAGTGCTGGGATTGCAAGCTTGTGTCACCATGACCGTCTGAATTGGTCGTTTCTCCTCCCCTCCCCTCCTCCTCTCCCCTCCCCCCTCCTCTTTTCTTTTTCTTTTCTTTTGAGACAGCTTTTCTCCTGTAGTTATACTTACTATGTAGCCCAGGGTGACCTCTAACTTCTGGCTATCCTGCTTCCACCACTCAAGTGCTTGCATTACAGGGGTACCTCTTGCCTGGCTGAATTGGTCATTTGAAAGTTACTTTCCTTGAACAGTAGGGACAGGGAAATAATAGTAAAAAAAAGAATAGTCAACATGGAGTTACTTTTGCTTTTTTTTTATTTTTTGTGGTAAGAAAGCAGAACCTCATTATCTTTTTGTTTAAATTGCGCTATTTGCCTTCTCTCCTCAATTATTGGAAGAGCAGGTATCTTCATTTTGGTTTGGTGATGTGGAACTTTAGCATGAGTGACTTTATTGTGATTTTCAGTCTAGTCTTGTTATCTGCTACAGGAGTATAGTCCAAAATAATGACCTACTCTTAATTATTTTAAAAAAAGAAGTAAGAAAACAGTGGAATAAAACTCCAAATGTTGAGAGAAAATAACATCACTTGGGAATTTTATTCCTCAAGAATGAGGACAAGCAGTGTGTGGTGGTGCACACCTGTAATCCCAGCACACTAGAGGCTGAGACAGGAGGATCCTCCTGGGTTTGAGCCAGCATGGGCCACATAGTCCAAAGTCAGCCTGAACCACGTGGTAAGAGCCTGTCTCAAAAGGGCAATATAATGACATCAGGTAAACATCGTATTTTCATATATGTACATATGGGTATATATATATATATGTATGTGTGTGTGTGTGTATTACTATAAACATTTTTTTTTTCATTAAAAAAAGATGGCATACAACTAGTATGGACCTGCAGTCCCAGCTACTTGAGCCTGAGGCAGGAAGATCCCTTTAATTCTGGAGTTAAAGGCCAGTCTGGGCAACATAGAAAGATCCTTATCTTGAACCTAAGGCAGCAAGATCCCTTTAGGCAAGGAATTAAAGGTCAGTGTGGGCAACATAGAAAGACCCTTATCTTTAAAAACAGAAAAACTAAAAAGACTGGCCCATGGGTATAGTTCAAAGGTAGAGTGCTTGCTATATGCCAGAAGCCCTGGGTTTGATCTCCTGCACTGCAAAAATTTTTAAACTGCTCCTTGTTTTGCAGCCTATAATCCCAGCACTTGGAGGATGAGGCAGGAGAGTGACAAGTTTCAGGCCAGCCTGGGCAATTTAGGGAGACTGTCTCAGAGAATTAAAATAGCACTGGGGTGTAATTTAGTGTCAAAGCTCTCCATTTAATTCCCAGTACTACAACAAAATCTTCTAAATGACAGGTGACCTTGCGGGGTCCATTCAAGACTCCATCTAGCTGGGGATTTAGTTCAGTGGCATAAGCGTCTGCCTTGCAAACTTGCAGTCCTGAGTTCAATCCCCAGCACAAAAAAAGACTCCATCTAGGAGCTAGATTAGTCCTTGACTGAACTGTGTGCTCTCACCCTCTACAGACCTAGACTCTGGCCTGTTGCCTTGAGTGCCAAGAATGTGACTAGTCCCCACTGAGAACCTCCTCTACTAAATGTTGAGGCTTTCCTAATACTCTCTTTTCCATGCTGTCAATTGTGGGCCTTTAGTTGATCATTTGAGATGCTGCTAGCAGAGAGATCATGAGGTAGGCCTAATTTCCAGAAGGTGCAGTTTGTCAAGCAAGGTTCTCTTTAGGGGAGCGACCGTGAAAGGAAGCTCAGCCAGACCTACTGTGTGGTGATTCTGGGGATCTTAGAACTGTCACATGGATCATACTGAGTGGGGAATGGCACTTGAGACCGTTGTCCCCTGTGTCCTCTGCTCCCTCCCAGGGCTTACTCCTAGGATTTAGGGGAGAGGCTGGATGTCACTTAGCTCCCCAAGGAAATTCCTGCTTGTTTCTCCTTGCCTAGGGGCAGGGCTGTAAGAGCCAGGACAGCTCATGGTGATCATGAGTAGCCATCTTGAGTGAATGGCCCAAGGACAAGCTGAGGGCTTCTAGGTTATTGAGTGCCCAGGCTTACTTGCTAAGTGATCTCCTTGCAGGTTTTCCAGGTGTAGAGGCTGGGCATTTGGCAGAATGTGGCAAAAGTTCACTTATGAATTTGCATTGGCACAATTTCCTGGGCAGCACCCAGCCTCACCCCAGGTCCATAAGCCCTTGTACTAGGGTTAGAATCAAATTGATGCTTTTGCCGGAGAAGCCACACTACCTCTGACTATGAAACTGGGATAGGATTCTGTCTTGAACCTTTGAGAGCTGTGTAATATTGAGTGCATGTTCCTTAACTTGCAGCTTTATGAAGATAAAATGAGTTCACTAATGATGCTTAACACAATACCTAATTTAGTTGAGAGTCTCTGGAGGGCCAGGGATATAGCTCAATGGCACAGTGCCTGCCTGGCAAGCATAAGGCCCTGAGTTCAATTCCCAGTACAAAAACAAACAAGCAAAAACAAAAAAACAAGAGTCTTCTGCAGACCTTGACTCAGTGAGTCCAGAATGGGACATAAGCAGGATTAAGCATCCCAGGCAAAATCCAGGAGTGCTAGTAGGGTGGTTGCTAATCCAAAAATTGTATGAGAGATTTAGACACAAGGGTCACGTGAACCTAGGAATTCAAGGCCAGCCTGGGCAACATAGCAAGAGCCCCTTTGCTAAGGGGAAGGAAAAAAAAAAAACTGATTGAATGAGTTTAGGAAACAATCTAGCTTTCAAGTTTCAGAAAACTGGAGGCATGGGTCACTTCCAACCTGCACAGTCCCCACCTTCAATGACAGGTATTTATGGGCAGCTATCAAGGAAGTAGGAGCAGCAGAGTGCTAGGCTGGCATAGCTGCTGTGCTCCAGTGTAGTCACCAAGCCATTTCCCGTAATCGAGTGGTCCAGTTGGACTGGCACTCAGGAAAGATTTTTCTTACGAATAAAAATTAAACCTTTGTCACTAAAAAATGTGATTTCCCCCCATCCCCCAGAGCAGGAGCTAGTTTTGATAAACCAGGAAACTGCTAAGTGAAAAATAAGCCCTCCATGTTCCTCAATCTTGTCTGTGACTCATTCTTTAAACAAACTACAGCAATGGCGAACCTTTGAAAGCTTTCAGTGATAAACAGCCTAGCATGCATACCATAGGGTCTCCATCACTGCACTAGAATGTTTTAACTAAAAATCAGTAAGACTGAGTGTGCTGTGAACCTAGTACTCTAGAGGCTGAGGCAGGAGAAACACTGAGTTTAGGCCAGCCTGGGCCACATAGTTCAGACCAGCCTGAACTACATAGTGAGACCCTGTTTTAAAAACAAAATAAGGCTGGGGATTTAGCACAGCAGCATAAGTGCCTGCCTTGCCAGTGTGCAGTTGTGAGTTCAATCCTTGGTAACAACAACAAAAAAATTCAGTGAAGGAAAACAAATTCCATTGAAAAGCCTAGATTTTGGGCTGCAAATTTAGCTCAGTGGTTCAAGTGCTTGCCTGGTAAGTGCAAGGTCATGAGTTCAATCCCCAGTATAAAAAAAAAAAAAAAAAAAAAAACCTAGGTTTTTTTTTTGGTCTTTTTGAGACAGGGTCTTGCTGTGCAGTTCAGGCTGGCCTTGAGCTCACTTTGTAGCCCAGACTGGTCTTGAACTCACAACAATCCTCCTGCCTCAGCCTCCCAAGTGCTGGGATTACAGGCATGAGTCACCACTCCCTGCAAACGTAGATTTTGTGAAAGGTGTTTTTTTTGTTTTGGTGTGTGTGTGTGTGTGTGTGTGTGTGTGTGTTGCTAGGGATTCAACTGAACTAATTCTCAACCAAGAGTCCTTGTTTATACTAAATTTCATGCACCTTTTATTAAACTAAGGTTGGTGGAGATCTAGTGGCAGGGCTGAGTTAACAGCTTCACAATTTCAGGACTGCCTGAATCAAGAGCTGGGGTGGGGACAAAGGGGTTTATTTGAAGCTGGGACAGGGAAAGGGGCTAGAAAATCATAAATGAAATTCCCAGCCAAATGTGATGGAATGTGAGACACTGAAGCAGGATGATCACATATTCAACCCCTTCATTGCCAATTTGGGGATTTATCAAAACCCTGTCTCAAAACAACTACAAAGAGATTAGGGCAGGATATGGTAGCACACTCTTGTAATCCTAGCACTTGGGAGGCTGAGGCAGGCAGGGTGCCAGCCTGGGCTACCCAGTGAATTCAAGGTCAGGCTGAACTACATAGTGAGACCCTGTCTCAGAAGACCAAAAACAAACAAAAAAAGATGTTGGGATGTAGCTCAGTATCAAATCCTGGATTCAGTCCCTAGTACAGAAGAGGGGAAAGATTCCTTGCCCTTGAGCAATCTATTATTTGAGCTCATCTTTATTCTTCCTAGCTACATTTGTCCATTAGACATATTTTCTCTAATTAGTAACAGCAACTAGAGGAAGCAGTCACTTTTATTCCCGCCTTATGACTGAGCAAGAGCAAGGCTTGGTGGCTTCTAAGTGCTCCGTGATCATGGTGATGATGATAGAACTGGCCAGATTGACATTTTCCCCACTGGCTCTCAGTCCTTTTTTTATATTAGAACCAGCATGAGCGCTTTTAAAAATAGCAGTGCTTGGATTAAGCAAGAATCCTCATGGGTGGGTGTTTTAAGTGCTCTTTGGATACTTCTGTGTGCAGTGGTTCTGAGAGTGGCTATTGTGGGCCTGCCCTTCCCAAACTTCACCTTAGGCCCAAATCCCTGGGGAATCTGGTGCAACTGCTGATCCTAGCAGCAGCTCTGGGGTAGGACCTGAGGTCTTGCATCACGTCACTGTGTGCTTCCAGGTGGTGTCCCGCTGCTTCGGCCAACTGTATGCACATTGTGGTCATTTTGTCATTGTCGGTTTCATATTCACTGTCAGCCAGTCACAGGTGAATGTGAAGATCTCATGACTTGTTAATTTATTGATTTTTGGCTGAAATCAAGTTTTTCTTTTGAGTTAAAGAGACTTGGAGCAGGAGCCCCTGAGTAGTGGTAGAGGTGGAATCCAGGGCCTGCTCTACAAGAGATCTACCACCAAGCTGCCACCCAGCTCAGAGCCCCTCTTTGAACTAGAGGATAAACTGTGTGTGTATGCTGCCAATAGACTGTTTAGGTCTTTCCCTATCTGCTCTCATTATCCTTTGTGGAAAATGAGTGTGGGATTGGGTGAAGATTGGCTGTGGTTCTCTTTTGATTTTTATTTTTTTGAGTTAGGGTCTTGTTATGTGGTTCTTGCAGAAATCTCATGACATCTGAGGCCCTTGTGACCAGGCAAAGCTTGGCATGTACCTCAAGAGCCTGCTGGGGTAGATCTCAGGGAGGGATTCAAGGATGGTGGGTGAGCGCATAGGTTTGGGGAGCTAGGGCCAGACCAAGAGTTGAGCACCCCCTTCTAAAGGTCATTATGTTCCTTTACCATTTCCTTTTGAGGACCTTGCTCTAATTGTGCATGTCATCTGGTGAACCACCAAAGCCTGAGATTTGTCACGAATGCAATGATAGGAGTCTAAGGGCAACATCTGCTCTCAGTGATCTGGCAGGCGGTTGGGAGAGGCACAACTTTAAGGGTTGTGTGAGGGGGCGCTCAGGGAGTGGAGACAGGGTTCTGGCACTGAAGTCAGGGCAGGAGCACAGCATGACCTGTGGTGAGGATGACTCTTGCTGAGTCACTGAGCTGGGGGAGGTGCTCAGCCCCGCTGAGTGGGTCCAGCTGGAGTGGCAGATGGTGGAGAAGCCTCAGCCATGGGGAAGCAGGGGATCATCCAAGAAGGAGCCAGTGGAGCTGTTCCCAGAGCCTGCTTCCAGCCTCCCATGGCCTTCTAGAGTTCCGATCTTCCCTGTGGGGCCTCAGAGCCTGGTCCACACCTCTGCCCATAGCCTTTCCTTCTGCCCCATCTGGCTTCTTGGCCCAGCTTCCACTCTGCAGAGAACCTGGTAGAGCAGCTGCTGGGAAAAGCTTCACTTAGCTCTGGGAAGCATACTTTACTATGCCTCTAGCCCCGCAGCTGGCATAACAGAAGACTTGTCACCCAGCAAAAGCCAGGAGGTCAAGCAGGGAGGGGCCGGTGGTGCTGCCCCTGGATAGAAAAGTTGGGCCTCAGGTACTACCAGTATTCTGTGTACAGTAAAACACAGTTCATGAACAGAAGAGAGCCTGGGTCTCTTCTGAGCACTTTGCTTTAAAAAATTATTTTAGCTGGGTGTTTAGCTCAGTGGCGTAAGTGCCTGCTTGGCAAATGCAGTTGTGAGTTCACGCTCCAGTACCCCTCCCCGAAAAAAATTATTTTAATTTAATTTAATTTTGTGGTACTAGGTATTGAACCCAGGGTCTTCACAGTGAGCTACATATCCAGCCCTTTTTAAAAATTTTTTGCTTTGAAACAGGCTCTGGCTAAGTCACTAAGTTACCCATGCTGGGCTTTAATTTGTGATTGTACTGCCTCAGCCTCCCAGATTACTGGAACTATGCATGTGTGCTGCCTGCCAAGCTGATCCATCTCCATTTTGTAGCCAAAGAATCAGGTACAGGGAGGGCATGGGACTTGTCCAAGGTCACCCATCTTATAAGGATGAGGAGTACTATCCAGAGAGTTCCAACCCTGTGGAGTCTTGAAAGTAGCCTTCCCAGAACGAGGGAGAGGGAAAAAAAGAGAGGGAAGGCAGGCCGGGGATTTAGCCTAGTGGCATAAGCACCTGCCTGGCAAGCGCGAGGTCTTGAGTTCAATCCCCGGTACCGCAAAAGAAAAAAGAGAGAGAGAGAAAGCCTGGGTAGGAATGGGGAGGAGAGTAGAGCCAGAAAATCAGAAAGGGGACCCCTTCTTCTTAAACAACAGGAGCGAGAACTCTGAACTAGGAAAGCCACTTTCTTACAATTTAGGAGAATTAACTTCAAGCAGAAATGAGTCATAAAAAAGTATCAAGGTGACATACCATACAAAATTATGAGATAAAAGAATATGGGATAGAATGACATCCCTCTGATACGGAAAGTGTATCAGAAAGACATTAATACTGCATCCACTTTCAAAAGGAGGTAAAATAAGAAAACATACAAAGCATAAAATAGTCAACCAGAATTATAAGCTCAGGTTGGCTAACTGTATCCCTCTCCTATCTGGGTCTCGTCTGCTTAGAGCTGTACCATCCAGCAAGGGATCAACCAGACACGTTTAGCTTTTTAGAAGTTTAAAGAAAGTTTTTTTCAGTGCTGGGAATCAAACCAGGGCCTCACATGTGCTAAGCACTTCTCTACCACTGAGTTACACCCCCATCTTCCCAAATTAATGTTTCAATTTATTTTATCACTGAGCATGGTGGTATACACCCATAATCTCAGCTAGGTGGGGAGATTTAGGCAAGAGCTTCACAGTTTCTTTTCTTTTCTTTTCTTTTCTTTTCTTTTCTTTTCTTTTCTTTTCTTTTCTTTCTTTTCTTTTCATCAGTACCAGGGATCTAACTCACGACCGCATGTTTACAAGGCAGGCGCTTATGCTTCTGCCTTGCCCAGCCCGAGGTTCACAATTTCAAGCTTAGCCTGGGCTATATCGCAAGACCTTGTCTTAAAAATATAATAAAGACATAGATAGTTAAAAATTTTAAACTTATTTTCTCAGAAGCATTGGCCACAGTTCAAGTGTTCAGTAGCCATATGTGGCTCATCCAGAAATAGAGCCCATTCCCATTATGGTGGGAATAATATTCCCATTATGATGGGAAGTCCTGTTGGACAATGCCAAGTTAAGAGATTTAAACAGGAAGATGCATGCTGTGGCCCAGGTAGGGAGAGGGGAGTATAGTAGGCAAAAATGCTTGTGTTGCATCTTGGTATAGGTAAACAACTCTGTCTGCTGGATGTCGAATGTGCTGTGTTCGTGGTCCCACAGCATTGAGAAATGAAGTCATGAACCAAAGGGAGAAGTTAGGAGAGTTTTATTGGGAATGAGAGAATAGCTCCTGAATTTCCAGGAGGGGGTCTCAATCCAGTGACCAGTGAGAGGTCCTTTGCAGGGGTAATTTATACAGTAAAATTATACCATCGGTCAAACTACACTCACTATAAGAGTACAAGTATAGCTACTTAGCCAATATGGAGCCAATAGGGAAACAAGCCACGGAGCAAGGGTACATGGAGAGAACAGAGACATTTGAGGGAAGGAATGAGTCCAGGTGCTCTGGGAGACTGATGCTTATCTGGACGTACTGGGCCGGGTGGCACTAATCACAATATAATCTCAAGTCGCGCTGTTTAGGCCTTAGGGAGGTATGTAGGCCTGGCCATTGCATGTCTTATTTGAGAGCCTGGCCTTTAGATGTGCCTCCAGCCACAATTCCTTTTTTTTTTTTCTCCCCTCCTTTCTGTTTTTTTTTTCTGCAATCAGATTTTATTGGTAATTTTTTTTTTTTTTTTTGGTACCAGGGATCGAACTCATGACCTAGTACTTGCCAGGCAGGTGCTTATGCCACTGAGCTAAATTCCTGGCCCCATATTGGTACATTTTATATATACATGATGATCATATTCTTCATAGAGAATTTGTACATGATATAACTTGATATAACTTGTTTCTTTTTTCCCCATTCCCCTACCTTCGACCCCTCCTCCCCTCCCCATTTTGTTTCCATGTTTTCCTTCTTCTCTCATTTTTCTTTTTACCTTTCCCATCTTTCCTTCTCCCCTCTCCCTTCCCTTTTTCCCCTCTCCATTTGAACATTTTCTTCCTATTTTACAATACCTATTATATATATTGGTCTTTATTTATGCTTTTGGTTTCTCACACCAAAGAAATAGTGCAGTATTTACCTGTGTGTCTGTTTTATTCCACTTAAGATAATTGTCTCAAGGTGCATCCATTTATCTAGAAATGTCTTGAGCCTATCCTTTTTTATGGCAGAGTAGTACTCCACTGTATAAAAGAACCACATCTTTATCCATTCACCAGTTGATGGGCATTTGTGCTCCAGCCACAATTCTGATGTCTTTATTTTTGTACTGAATTCCTTGAGAGCTCAATCACTCTCTGACTGTATATTAATTTTTATCTAACTTAACTGCCTATAATAATCTAAAAGGGGCAGCTGCTATCTGGCTCTTGGCAATTTTGCCACATGAGAATGTGGGCCTGTGTTGTGTTGTTGGTCTCCTAATTCTTCGAGAATTAGGAGGCGGTAATTGGAAGCTTGTAAAAACTCATAATTTCTTTTTTGGCAGTCCTGGGGATTGAATAAAGGGCCTCTGCACTTAGCTACCCCTTTTTATTTTTTATTTTGAAACAGGGTCACACTAAATCAATGAACTGCCCAGGGTGAGCCTGAACTTGTGATCTTCCTACCTCAGCCTCCCAGAGTGCTGTGATTACAGATGTACACCACTACACCTGGTTGAAAACTTGTTATTTCTAAAAGTACTCAGGAGGATTATAGCAAGTTTAAGACAGGTCTGAACTACATAGACCCTGTCTCCAAACAAAACACAACAAAACAAAACAACACCACAAAATTTTATAGATTGTATGGGTCAAGAAACACTTTCTCTCCAGTCTTGATCCTGTGGGACGTTTTTTCTGCCTTCTGCCTATTTTTCCTTTGTGAAGCCATGCCCTTTACAGATCACTTTCATTTCTCGCCGGAATGGGTGGCCAGTGAGTAGTGGAGTGAGGAACCACTCCTTTCTAGGGTGGCTTCCAAAATGTCTGCTGGGGAGCCAGGCATGGTGGTGCATGCCTCTAATCCTAGCACTTGGAAGGCTAAAGCAGGAGGATTGCCAAGATTTCAGGGTG
>PVLA01015919.1:0-22979 GCA_004027455.1 Hydrochoerus hydrochaeris
GTGGGGAGGATAAACTGATGATAATGTGTTGGTGGTGAGGACAGGGGGGTGGTGATGGCAGTGGGGGCGGTAAGGAGAGCGATGGCGCGGATGGTGGTGGAGGGGGAAGAGCTGGCGGTGAGGGTGGGGGCCGCGGCGATGATGGTGGTGGCACTGGGGGTAAAGGTGGTGAGGATGATTGGGGGTGGTCAGGACTGTGCTGCAGGACTGTGGCTTGGTGCCTCGGATAAGGAGATGGGAAGAGGTAAAGAAGATGAGCATGTGAACGTGTCATCCTACTTCGTAACAAGGGGACCATTGGACTGAATCCGTCAACTCTTCAAGGGCGTGTGCTTTGCAGTAATCAGCTGCTGTGCTTTTAAGGAAGGAGTTTGTATTTCAGAAAGAGGCCCCAAGGGTCCATGGTGCAGAGGCATGACGAGGAGCAGGAAGGCCTGCAGGGGCAGTCATGGCCCTGAAAGCCACGTCCAGGACTTTGGCCCTGTTCCTACGATGGGGGAAGATGCTGGCAACACACAGCTGGCTCAGCTGGGGCCAGGGGTGGTGCAGAGACCCCTGCGGCAATCAGCTCTAGGGTGTGTGGGTAGGTGCAGAATACTGACGGGAAGAGCTCCAGGATGGGTGACCTTGTCTTGTGGTTCTCCAGGGGCTGCAGGTGGCAGTGAGTTGGAGACTGGAACAGAACCAGGCTGGGGGGAACCAAGACGGTGGCCTAATCTCCAATGGGGTCCTTTGATTTTTAGTCAGTGCCTTGACTCTGACGCTCACTACGGAAAATCTCCACCATGCTTCTCAGACTAACTACCCGTGACCTCAGCCTGTCCCTGAGCCAGGGCCTCGGTGACAGGATGAACCTTGATTGACAATCTTTGCTTTACTCAGTGTCTGTTTATACTCAAGGCGCTGTTCTGCGTGATGGGGATTGTGGTGGGTGGACAGATGACATGGTGGCCCCAGTGGCCTTTCCATTTCAGTGAACACTCTCCCTTTCCCTGACCCGACCCTGGAGCAGACTTGGTCATAGACTAGGCCAGAAGCCTGACCTTCAGTGGGGCAAATGCAGCTCATTCATTTTGTGGCTTCCTAGGCATCATGTCTGTGGCAGCAGCAGGCAGAAGAAAGGCCATGTAACAGCTCTGCCTTTTGACTAGCACACAACACTGAATGTGCGTGTGTGCATGCGTGCATGGTTGTGCATGTGTGTGTGCATGTGTGTAGGACAGGGAGAAAGGACCTCCTAAGCCAAGGCTCTAGGCTTAGCCAGGAATGAGCCTGGGCTCCACCAGGCTGCATATAGGGACCTTGGTCCTTAGGGAGGACCCATGGCAGGTGGGGGCTATGAAGAATCCTTTAGAATAGTGCAGATGGCCTTCAGGATGGGGTCTAACCCCGTCACGTGGAGGTCCTTCCCATTTCCCTCTGGCTTTGTTCCTCACCTCTTTTCCTATCACACCAAAGGTCCAGCCCCACTGAACCCCTGGAAGCTCCCCACCATGCCTGGCACTCTCTCCTCTATGTTCTTCTCATGCCCTGGGTGCCCTCTCTTCACCTTCATTTATGCCAACCGTTCGTCATCCTCAGCCCTCAGCTTACACGTCACCTCCTCTGGGAATCCTTCCCGTCTGGGCTGGCACAGTGCTGCCCACCCTTGCTTCCTCTGCTTGGGCTCATCATATAGATGAGCCTCTCTGAGGCCAGCTTTGGGTCCAGTGCCATGTGCCCAGCACAGGACGTGGTTTGCTGTGCGTGCTGCATGGATGGATGCATGGATAGATGGATGGATGGTTGGATGGATGAACAGAGGCCAGGCTAGGGGCAGACAGGCTGCTCCAGGACAGCCTGGAATAGGTGTTCAGGAATGGGTGCTCCTCCTGCTTGCTCGGAGCCGGCGTCTCTCCCTGCTGGCTGGTTTCTGCAGGCTCTGGCAGGCAAGCCTGTGGAAATGTAGAGTGTTATCTAAATGCTAAATAGCAGCAGTCACCGCTGAGATGGGCTCTATGAACAATGTGCAGGCTCATTGGCCATCTCCGGGCCCTCCCTGCCCCGACACAGTTCTGGAAGGCCCATCAGGCCTGGTCAGTGCCCACAGTTTATCAGGACGCAGGAGGATCTCTGGGGGGCTGAGGTGTGCACAGGCAAGGGACCGTGTGGGCTGCTATATTGCAGGGATGAGGCCCACACAGGGGACCTGGGGGGCTGGGTGTCCACTGCCCATGCGGCTGTGGGCCCAGCAGGTGATGGATGTTTGCACGTGCTCTAGTTCCAGCCTTCTATCACTGTCACTGAGAGCCTTCTGGGTCCCAGCTGCGCCTCTTGCACGGTTCCAGATTCTCTGATGCAGCCTGGCAAGGTCTCTGTTGTACAGGCTGAGAAAGTGGGGCTCAGACAGGTGAAGAGACCCCAGCCAGGAAGCATTAAAAATAGGATTTAGCCCAAGGCTGCTGGACCACAAAGCTCTGCTGCCTAACACGAGGGGCTGGGCTGGATCAGAGGTTTGCAAAATGTTTGTAGTGGAGCGGAGCTTTGTTCAAACAGGATCTTACACAGAGACTCTCAGTGGAATACAGATAAAAGTGGAGTGCTTTAATTGAAGCCAGAGCCAGCATGGGTGGGTGGACGGGAGCTGGGGGATTGGCGGACCCTTCCTGGCTCTTCTCTTCCCACCCTTAGCCAGCAGTGCTCCGTGGGGACTTCAGGGGTCTGGGTTTCCTTGCAGTGAGCAACACCTTGTGGTATATGATGACATTGGCCACTTGGGGTCACTTGGAGGATCGTGGAGCCCTGAAAGTTTACCAGCTCATTCTCCCCAGCTGAAGGAGACCCAGGCTGGGTGGCCTGGGCAGCACTTGGATCAGAGTGTAGCTAAGTGTGACCTGCTGGTTCTCCATCCAAACACTAGGCCACCGTCAGACACCTCCAAGGGGCAAGGGTGGCTTGGTGTCACTGCTTGCCCTGTGACCATCTATGGGAGATGTCAGAGGGCTTCAGGGCGCATCTTGATTCTCCAGCCTGTCCTGGGACTGATCATTCAAAGATCTAGGGGAAGCTGATGACACCCAGATTTAGGGAACCCCAGGATGTGGGTGAAGTTTTCCTTGAAGCTGTCATTGGAGCCCACGTTACCGGTTCCTGATTCCAAGACAGCCAGGAGCTAGGGAAGGGGGTGGGCTCTGAGGGAAGGGAGAGGCTGCGGAGGGGGTGAGGGGTCATCGAGGGTCCCTGCAGTGCTTAGGCTGCTCAGAGAAAGGTCATTTTGGATGATGGGTTCATCTCCCCAAAGTGGGGTTGATTAGGGGTTCTTCTTTTGGGGCTGGCTTTGTGGAGGCTTCCATCCCAGCCCCTCCCCTGAAAAACCTGAGTGCCATGTTTCTGTTTCCCACTGGGACCCCTCTTCCACTTTAATTCCCTGCACTGGTCTTGGAGTCATCAAACACCACTGCAGACTCCAGGCCCCAGACCTGGCCACCCCAGCAGAGCCTCTGCCTGCAGAGCCTCACCTGCACCTGAGGGTGCTGGAAGAGAGGGCCTTGGAGGGTCCCGGTGCTGGTCCACTCCGGAAGGCTGTGCCTTGTGGCTGAAGTCTGTGCTTGCTCTGAGTTTCTGCCTTGCTGGTGGCTGCCAGGCTCAGTGTGGGCAGCCCAGGAGGCACCAGGACTGCACACTACCTCTGCCCTCCATCACCCTGGAAACCCATTTGGTTTATTAGCAAAACACTCTTGGCATAGCCCAGAACAGCAAATTGGATGGGAGTTCAGGGAAGTCGGGGACGTGTTTATCATTTCCTGCTCCGTCACCTGTCGCTGCCCCTGGCAGCTGGAACAGCCAGGGCTGTTCTGGTGGGATGGGGCTTGGAGGGACAGATGAGATCACTGTCAGAAAGCCGCTTGTGCCTGGCTGTAGGCTGCAGCTCTCCACCTGGGGACAGGGCCTGTCCTCTCATCTTGGCTCCACAGCAGGCTGATGAGGACATGAGCTTGGCCAAGGTCCCTCTGTCTGGGCCTTGGGTGATGGGACAGAAGGTGCTGTGTTGTGAACAGGGTGGGCTTTGGTGTCAGATCCTTCTCAGCTGGAGGCTCCTGAGCGAACAGGAATGGCTCTTCTTCCTCTCCTTCCTCAGCGGTGGCACGGGGCTGTGGGCTCATCTCTTTATTCATTAGCCATTTAAATGGGGCACTGCTTGGTGCCCAGAGCCAAATAGTGGTAGCGACTATGTTAATACTGAGATAATGGTAACCATAGCCGAGTACGCACCAGCACTTTGTACCTTCTAAGCATTTGTGCATTGAGTGCCATCATCCTCCCTCCAAGCCACAAGACAGATGGGTGCTGTCTGCGGCCCATCACTCAGGTGAGGGTGTTGAGGCACGCTGAGGTCATGTGTCCAATGACATGCAGCATGTCTTGGCAGAGACATCCCAGGACTGTGGCAGCCAGGCAGCAGGTGGTTGGAGCCTCCTAGGAGGGCAGGAGACACTCAGGGATAGGGGACGTCCTCTGAGTCTTGGTCCTGGTGAATGTGGATGGTCACCCTGGGACAGAACAGGCTGCAGGGAACACTCAAGGTGGAGGCAGCGGTGTGTGTGTGTGGCCAGACCCACAAGTCATCTGATACAAAGGGACCCAAGAGGGGACATGGGTGGATTTGGAGACAGTGCCCACCTAGCTCGACTTCTAGACCCTGTGGCAGCCAGAGGGTGGGTGTCCTTGTGAGCTCTTCAGGGAGCACTTGGGAGGTCCTGGGCGCCTTAGCAAGGGCAAGGCCTCCTGAGCTTTCCGGGGTAGGCAGAGGGGCTGGGTTTCCTCACCTGGAAGTCATGGTACCATGAAACCAGAGCCATTTGCTTTAATGGATGCCTTCCCTCACTCCATTAATCTCAGCAGCACACATGCCCACTCCTGCCTGCCGGGTCTGGAGGAAGACGCATCTCCCGTGCTGTGCTGTGACAGGGCAGTCCTCCTGTGAGAGCCGGGACTCTCCCTGCGCACTGGAGGGCCGTGGTCTCCAGGTGTGTCCGGTGTTGCAGATGAGGAAACTCAGGCTAAACTGGAATATTGTTGTTTGGCACTGTGGACTGGACCTGAGCTGCATCCCCAGTTCTCTGATTCTTGTATTTTGAGACAGGGTCTTGCAAAAACGGCCTCGAGCCTCCTGAGCAGTTAGGATCACAGGTGCGCACCGCTATGCCTGGCCCCTGACAGCTGCAGTGTTCACTGTGATTTCTTCAAGGTCCCATGGTGGCAGGGTCTGAGTGGGAACCAGCACCCAGCCAGGCACTTGAGACTCCAAGGTCCGCCCTTTCCGCCCAGGAACTCCTCCAAAGCCAGCTGCTCCTCTGTCCTCTCTCTCTCTCCCTCTCTCTCTCTCCACTCTTCCTCCCGCCTCCCTTCCCACCGTGTGCTCACCGCCCTCACACCCCCTCCCTGTCTTCCCCAAACCTCCAGGTCAGAGGGAGCGGCCAGTGCACTGCGGTTCTCAGCACCGCCTGCCCAGCCTTTGTCTGAGGCCGAGAGGAGCAGAAAATGTAGGTCAGGGCGGGAGGGAGGGGAGCGGTTCCATGAGGGAGGAGGGCAGTGTGTTTCAGCTCCCCGGCAGCGGCCGGGAGGAGGCCGAAGCTTGGTTCCGCAGCCAGGGGCCTCCTGCCGGCCCTTGAGCACCCCTCGTCCCTCTGCCTCTCCCCACCTATCCCGCTGGCTCTGCTCACTCCGAGCTCAACACTGTGCACCCAGCCTCCACCTCCATGCGACGCTGCTGCCTATGCTGCCCCCCACATCTGACCACACCCCTCCCTCCCCCACCTCACCGGCTTCCCCACTGCCCTCCATCCAACACAGCGCCCTCCAGGCTCAGGCTGCACCCACCTCAGCCTGGCCCACCTCTCACCTCTTGTCCTCTGCATCTGCCCTGGAGACCTGCAGTGCCCACTCAGGCCGTGTTCTTGCTCCCTGCGGCATTGCTCTGGAGCTGGGCTGCGTGGGCTCGAATCCCAGATCTGCCCCTTATAGTCACGGAGCCCATTGTGCCTCTGTCTCCTCATGTCTAACCTGGGAAATGTGATCACCTCTTCCTCATACGTGAAGAGCTTTCATGGTGCAATCGGAGCAGAAAGGAGGTGCTGTATGACAGCTACTTACTGTTCATTGCTGTTACTGGATTTTCTAGACAGTTTCACTATGTGGCCAATGCTAACCTTGAACTCAAAATCCTCCTGCCTCAGCCTCCCATGTGCTGGGATTACAGCCATGTGCCACCACCCTGAGCCATTGTCGTTATGATTAAGCACTGGAACATCAGGCTTGGGAAGATAGAAACACATTTCATGGCCACCTTTGATTCTGTCCAGCATTTGAGTGAGTGCCAAGCATCTAGTAGGTCTTCAGTAAATGCTGACTGAGCCAATCAGTAGAATCTACTGTGTGCAGACCCAGTCTGGGGAGGTCATGGTCACAGACCTGGGGCCCTCCCAGTCAGAGGAGGACAGCAGGTCACACCTAAGAGCACCTTTTTCCTTAGGCTACGCTGGTGTTTTGGGTTCAGAAATGAAGCACCTGCATCGAGGGGAGGGACAAGCAAGGAGAAGGGACAGGGAGCAAGGCAGGCTTGGGGCATCCTGCCGCTCTCTGCCGAACCTGTGCGCTGACTCTGTCGGGGGAGTCCCCTGGCTCCGTCAGGACCCTCTACCCTGGGAGTCCTTGCTGGTGAGCAGGGAGAGAAACAACCTGGTGTTTCCAGAGCACCTCTGGGCCAGGCAGCCAAACCCCTCCTGCATGGGCTTTATCCCGGCTCATCCCTCCTCCTGCTGGCCTCAACCTCCCTTCCGGTGCCTGCCCCTGTGTCCACGTGTGTCCATTTCACCTGGCCCCTCTGTATCCCTCAACTCTGGAGATGTATGTGTTATGGAGGGTTCCCTGACTCAGTTTCTCCATCTGCCAAGAGCACCTCCTCTTCCTCTGATCTCTGCTGTCTCTGGATTCTGTATGGTTAATCACCTGAGCCAGTGTGAGGCGCACCCAGGACAAGACGTGATCCAGAGGGTGTGACAGCCATGTGCCCTCAGCTGCCCTCAGCCTCCAGGGCTTTCCTGCTGGCAGTTGTGTGCCAGGTGGATCCCAGGTTTCTGGGGCCACTTCACCTCCCCATGGCTTGGTTGTCTAGGACATCTCTCAAAAGACAGCGTGTCCCCTGTGGTCCTCTGCCCTCTCGAGTAGAAATCTCTTCCTTGTGGCTCTTGTACAGCCCCTTCCTTTCCAGGGAGGCAGGTAGAGAGAGTGATGTTGACCGCGCAGGACAGACCTGACAAATCCTTCATGCCTCAGTTTCCACAGGCTTACCTACACTTCCCAATGGTGGCCCCAACCTTTGGAATCTGCAAATGGTACCTTATTTGGAGAAAGGGTCTTGGTAGATTGAGTACCCTGGGTTACTGGGGTAGGCCCTGCATGCATTGCATCTCACATTATGACAGCCAAATAGAGGGATGTAACACACGCATCCTTGATGACAAGCAGAGATGGCGGCAGATGGGAGGGACACAGCCCCAAGCCCAGATACCCATAGCTTCCAGAAGCCAGGAGAAGCCAGGAGCAGAGGCTGGAGCTGGGCTGGGCACCTGGCTTAAACTGGTCCAGCAGACTGCACCCTGGTCCTGTGGCTGCAGTTATCTGCAGGAGGGGCATCTATCTGCTGGTGCCGTGAAGCCAGGAGGGTTGAGCCTGAAGATCCTAGAGGCTGCCAGGTGAACAGAATCCAGAAGCTCAGGTCTATACAGGGAGGGACAGAGAGCTGGACAGACCAGAGCTAATGACTCACTGTGGCTCCCACATCCCACCATCCCTGAAGATGAGCTACTGAGATCCAGTTTGTGAACTAGTTACTTCTGTTTGTGTTTGTTTAAGTTAATTTCAACTGGATTTCCATCCTTTTGCGATGAGAGTCCTGACTGAAATGCAATCTCTCTCTGTTCTCTGCTCTCTCTGTGAAATGACTAGTTTATTAGTCTCCCGAGTCCTTTCCAGTCCTACCACACAATGACTCGCCTCCATGGCTGCTGGATGTGTAGCTTTCTCTGGCTGTGTTAGGTTAGCCATTGCTCTGGAGAGGCCCCATGAGGCCACGAGTGCTTCTGGGGCTGAGGACAGATTCCATACAAGGTCCCATTAACTGGATGTGTGACCAGGAAGGGTATGTAGCTGGACACATTTTCTCTGCTGGCATAAGTATCTTAGTCTGTTTGATGTTTGCTGTAACAAAATAGCTGAGGCTGAGTATAAAGAAAAGGGGTTATTTAGTTCACAGCTCTGGAGATTCCAAAGGGTCATGCCAGGCTCGGCTTGGCTCTGACAAGGACCTTGGGGAAGATGGCATTACAGTGGTGGTGGTGTGGTAGATGTGGAAGAGAAAGAAGTCATTTGATGAGACAGGAAGCGAGAGACCAGGGAGGGCTGGGCTCCCTCCTTCTATGACAACCTGTTCTGCATGGAACTAACCACTCCCAGAAGATCTGGGGAGCCCCCCAGACCATGAGAGTGGAGTCCCTCCCACCTGATCCCCTTCCACCAGGCACTACCTTTAATATTTCTGCCCATTACCTTGTCACATGGGGCACTAAGCTCCCATAGATGGCCTGGGCTCTGCAGATGGTTGCTTTCTAAGGTCCTATTAAATTTATGTTCTTAAATCATTTTATGCATTTTTTATTTTGGTGCTGGACCATGTAGGGTCATTGAAATCTTCTCTCTTTAGGTTTAGGCTGCCCCCCAACCCCAAATTTTCTAGAACAACCCAGAAGCTAGTTCAATAAATTCACTTAATGAAACAATGGGCTTTTCTTGCCTAGGACAGAATTGTATCCTACTGATTCCCAACTTCCTGCCCAAGTCCAGGCTCACTGAAGAGCAGGAACCCAGAAATCTAGCTCTGTCCCTGCCCTGGGTGTTGGGTTAGGATTGAGAATCCCAGAAGCCTGTATCCCAACTCCATCACCTCCAACTTGGGCATTACTGGCAAAGCCCCGGGGGAAGTTACACTCCAGGCCAGTGCCCCTGTGGAAACCAATTTGAGAGGTGATCTTTTAATTTCCTCACCAGCAGGGTGCTGGCTGCTTGCTGTCACTCTCCCCACAGGGAGCAAAGAAGCAATTTAGACAGGATGGAGCACAATTCCTGGGAACAGCACTTTCTAGGCCATCGCCTTCCTTGGGAAGGCACTGTCACAAACAGTCCATGGTACATAGTAAATGTTCAATTAAAAAAGAGGTCTTGTTCCTAGTCCTGACTAACAAGGGACTAGGGAAAGGTAGAGGAGAAAATAAGGCAGGAGTCACAGAGTCTTATCAAGGGATCTTAGGGATTCGTAGCAGTGTCACTGAGTTCCAGTAAGTGGGGCTGTGGGAGTGAGACTGAGGGAGATCAGTGGTATCTCTGGTGGCCTGGATCCTGGCACATGGTCCAGAGCCACAGTGGAGGGACAGCCTTTGGTGCCTTTTCTTCTGGCAGTATCTTGTTAGAGAAATAAGCTTGTTCCCTGGGAAAGGGACGGGAAAGTCACAGACCATGAAGGTGCTTTACTACTTGGAAACTGAACCTGAATGACCTTGCACTGGGCCAAGAATACCAGATTAGGTTTCTAAGAAGTACCTGAGATCGAGGGCCACCAGCTTTGCCTGGAAGCATGAACGATGGCTCTTGATCCTCATACTGACCATATCATAAACATTCTTGTTTTACAGATGGAGAGGGTGAGGCCCAGAGAGATGGAGTGACTTGCTTGAAATCACACAGGTGGCAAGATTAGAATGATAACTTATAACAGGGCTCTGTCCCATCCACTGTGAGGAAGACTGGAAGGCTCCAGCATGATTATGAAAAGCAGCAGCAAGATCCCTGAATGAGAACCCTGGGGACTCAAATTTTGTCTGGCTGTGAGATCCTGGATGACTAGAACCCGGTGTGAGTCCCAGCCTTCCCTATGGAGGAGGGGAACTGGGTTCACACACTGTTCTCCTGCCACCTGGATCCCTGGCCAGGGGGTGCCCAGCTGAGGGCTCACAAGACACACGGCAAATGTGTTTAGCTGTCCCTACAACTCTATAAGGCTGGCATAACTAAGCCTATTTCACAAAAGAAGAAACAGGGTCAGAGAGGTTTTCCAGAGCTGTTAAAATCTGGCAGCAGTGTTTGGTCTGTTGGGCCACCAACCCACTCAGCTTCTTGTGGAAGGACATTTTTTCTTTTTGCTATTTGTCTTGCTGCTAATGATGATAAAAGCGGATTGCCAGTACCCTTTATTGGGCATTGCCTATTTGTTAGGTGTTATTCTAGGAAATTTTATATGCATATCTCTGCATCAGCAAAGACCTTTTCATTTGCAAGTGTAGAAATGTTTCTTATTGACTCACATAATTGGTAAATCCAGGAATGGATCCCTGTACAACCAGATCTATGGGCTTGGATCATATCTTCAACTTTCTCTGTGGTAGCTCCTCTGTGTGTGACTGTCCTTCTATCACTAGGTTGACTTTTTCATGTGACTGCTCCCACATTTCCATTCTCCTAGATTAATCATCCCATTGAAACAGAGACCATCTCTCATCCAAACTCTGTGTAACCAACTCATGGAAGGCCTCTGATTGGTTAACTCTACCCCTGGGCCAATCAGTGTTCCAGGGCAATGGGGGTTCTATGATTGGCCAGGAATACATTACATGGGTATAGTGGGATCCTGTGATTGGCAGATCCAGTGGAATCTCAGTGCCTTGCCCAGAAAAGACAGTGTCTACACAGTTCAATCTCATTAACCCTCACACAAGTCCATGAGAAAGGTACAATGATACTCTGCATCTTACTGATAAGGACACATGAGGTCAGGAAGGAAGAATAAACTGCAGGTCACATACCTAGGAAGTGACCATTGGCAGCTCATTCAAACTCTGCCTAATGAGAATTGAAAGGCCTTGCACTCTGCTAAATTGAATGAATAGAACATTATTGAATACCTCCTGTGAGCAGGGCTGCAGAGAGCAACAGGAGCCTGACCCTGCCAATAGGGCATCTGCAGTCCACCTGGGGAGAGCAGAGTTAAAAAAACAATCACAGATTTAAACAATAGTTGCAGGCAGCAATATAAGAGCTGTCATGAGGCTGCTGGTGATTAATTGCTAAATGAGTGGTACAGACAGTAATTGCTCCTGGAGTTCAGAGCAGAGAGTAAGTCCTGTGGGCTGCAGACAGGAAAGTGTTTCTGAGAGAAAAAGACTCTGAACTTGGCCTTGAAGGACAGAAGGTGGTGAGCAAGAGGTCCTCTAACAATCAAAGCGAATGGTACCCAACTCTGTGTACCTGGGTCCTCTTTCTCAAATTTTATCACTGACACTGATCAATTGGGTGGCCATGGGTAAATCACCTCACCTCTTTGATCCCCAGGATTTTCGTCCATAAACTGGAAGACAGGATTCCCTTTCTGCCTCCTTAACCAGGTGGTTCAGAAAATGGAATGGAATTATGTGCATTAAAGTACCTTGGAGATCAGATAGCAATGATTACAGATGACCGGCTCTAACAAAAAAATTTTGTTCTTAGCCTTAGAGCTCCCATCAATGTGTCAAAGAAGATTTTTTGTTCTTCCCTCTTGTCTCTTGAGCCCCCTGATTTATTTAACAATGGCATAGTGCAGAAACAGAGTTGAAACCCAAATCAACTGCTTCCAAACTCCCACCCTGTCCCTTGCTGTGGGAGATCTAGCTGTGCCTGGTAGCACCAGTGTGAAGATTCAGAGAGCAGAAAATGCTGAGAACAGTGGCTGGTTCACAGTAGGTGTGTTTGTTGTAAGTGCTATTTCTCTAACAGGGTGCCATTCCCAGAGCACTTAGTAGTCAGAGGAGGCGTGGCAATGGGAAAATGGGACCCAGGACACATGAGCATTGCTGACCCTAGTGAGTTCACTGGGCCTCACGCATGCCAGGTGGCCTCAGAATGGAGGAAGGGTTGTGCTTATTTCTCCTCTATCACTAGGCCGCAAACTGCTGCTCATGAGGTGGATATGGTTCAAGGCTTATGCTTGTGCTCCCCGTGAGCTAAGAATAGTGCTTGCATTTATAAAGGAGTTAATAAAAACACACAAAGACTGGGCTACAGAGACTCATGTGGCCTACAAATCCTAAAATATTTACTATCTGCCTCTTGACATGAAAAGTTTCCTGACTCCTGATCTATTTTGTTGTAAACACCATGAACTAGCTATTCTCAAATCCATCACTTAATGAGTGTAATGAAAGAGCTCTTCACAGAGAAACAGAAGGCTGCTTCTGCCTGAACAGAGGGCTAGGGAGGTGGATCAGCTGGGTTCCACCAGGGACATCAAGCTTCTCTAAGTGTGGGCAGCCCTGGTTCTCTTTATCAGCAGGGCCAAATCCACAGATTCAACCAAATGTAGATTAAATATATTTGAAAATGAAAATCGCATCTGTACCAAACACATGTAGACTCTTTTCCTTGTCATTATTTCCTAAACAATATAGTATAACAGCTATTTACACAGCATTTACCTTGTATTAGGTAATGTAAATAATCTAGAGATGATTTAAATTATACAGGAAGAGATGTGTAAGTTATATGCAAATGCCATGCTGTTTACATAATAGATTAGAACATCTGCAGATTTGGGTATCTGGGGGGGGGATCCAGAATTTTTCTCCCACGGTCCAAGGGATGACTGCATTTTGAAGGAGGGGTTGGGAAGGGGTGGGGAGGACTTAACATAGGGTGTAGGAACAGCTGAGGAAATGGTCAATGATCAGATCACAGCAGGAAGCTTCTTCTATGCCTGGACAGTGGGGAGAAGGTCAAGGGGGGGTTCCAAGGACAATACAGAACCTTAACACACCTGTCCACAACCAGAAGGAGCTGCCATCCAGACCTGGCAGAGACAGCAAGGGAGAAACCCTCAGTCTCTCTTCCCTACATGCTCTTCTCTTTCCTGAAGAGTCTCCCATGGACTCAACACCCTGCCTTCCAGGCCAGAGCCAGTTTCCAGGGGAGTTCCCAATCCTCCACCTGCAGGATTCACATGTGAAGAAATAGGAGAGCAGCCAGACCCAGGAAGGGTCAAAAGGTACAAACACATTTGGCCAAAATTTGGTCCCTCTGATGGCCAAGAATATCTATGTGGGATAGGAGGGAAATTCACAATTCAGAATTCTAAGTTCATTGCAGTGCCCACCTTAGCTGCTCACAAGATGCACGTCCACCTTTATTGCCTCTTCTTTTCAATCTGCATTCAGATTCCATTTAGCTGGTTCTGAGTGGTCTCACCTCCTATTATTCCTTTCTTGGGTCAGTATTTCTTCTTTTGTGATTGAAAGAGTATAAATAGTTTCTCAACCTCAGACAACCTTCAGGCCTCTTCTTGATATTTTGATACTTGGCATATTTTCTGTTACTATAACAAAATACATAAGGCTGGGTAGTGTATAAAGAAAAGAGATTTATTCTTAGTTTTGTAGGGTGAAAGTTCGTGATTATGGCAGGAGAGTATGCAAGAGGGAAGTAACTGAGGCCCATGAGAACTAACTGAGTCTCTTCTAAAGGTGGTGCCTTCAACCACTTGATCACCTTCCAGCTCACCCTTGCCACAGCCTCGTCCCTCTCACACTGTCATACTATCACCAATGCCACGTCCAGAGCAAAGCACTCAGCTATCACTTCAAACTACCTTCTTGACTTCTGTCACATCTGCCTGTTGCTTGTACCATGGTTTTTCCTTTGTGGACCCCATTTTTTAATGCATTAATGAACACATTTACAAGGGAAACTTTGCATCATGACTGTAAATAGAAATTTGCGATCATATGCCATCAATAGCAATAAATACCCTGAGCAGACTCAGTGTTAATTAAATTCTGGCTAGATCCTGGAACTTTGGCAGAGAATGTGAGTGTGAGGCTCTTGGTTAAAAAGGGAAAAATAATAAAAATAAGACGTTGTGAAAGAAAAGCACCAAGGGGAGGCCTTCTCCTTGATGTCATTGGAAGGACTGAAATAGAATTGGAAAGGGATTAGCTGTGACCCTGTGTGACTTGGTTCTCTCTGCGATACCTTTATCATCACTCTCTGCACCTGAAATCACATAGCAGTCACAGGGAATGTGCCACACACAGAGATGCCTCCTGCCCCTGGGGCCCACACATGGCTCTGTGCAGCCCCCATGCTCTGCTAATCTCTCCTCTAAAGCTTTATTAGCTTTCCTGTGTTTAGCAGAGTCTTCGTGTTCCATCCAGCCATTTCTTACACTTCTAAAATTGGTGAACTTGCTGCCATTGTAAACGGATGGCCAGGGACACTCCTGTCTTTGATTAATTAAACCAACACCCGGAAACAAGTGAAATTCTTCTAAATGCTTTATTTGCTGAAAAAGAGCAGAAGCAGCCCAGGCTAACTCTTCCATCTTGTAAACATGCTGTTTTTTTTAAATGATGAAGTATGAGCAGTTACTTATAAATAGTTACAACCTACCTGTCATCTGTAGGTGTCAACATTTATGACTTAATGACATGATCTTTATGCTATTACTGGTGTGTGTGGATGTTTGTTGACTTGTTGGCATATGCAGCTGAATTTTAGGGAAATATATCTAAATTGTGTATATTATATTATTACATATTGCATATGATGTATTGCATATGATAAATATATAATATTTCCTTTGTATTTACTGCATGTCAGACTCTGAGAAAAGTGTTTTACCTGACTGTAGTCCTTATGGCAACCCCCCGGGATGGGACTGTTTTAATTTCTATCTTTTCCAGAAAAAAATGGAAGCTCCGAGAAGTCAAGCCATTTGCTCATGGTCACAGATAGCTAAACATCAAACTTGAGATGGAATTTAGATTTGACCCACTCCAGACTCAGTGACAAAAACTATATACATTACTCCACTTGTCTGATCTCTATCTCTTCCATAGGGAAACTGAGGCAGAGAAGGAACCCACCTTGCTGTGTCCCATGGCCTTCTACCTTCAACTGTGCTATCCTGGTCACCCCTGACTCTATGGCTCCCATGCAAGACAATGTCTCAGTGTCTCTGCCCTTGGCACTGACAAGACTGTCACTGAGCCACTGAAAATACAGGCTGGAATCCTTTGGATTCTCCTGCTCTTTCTTCTGAAGACAGTGTGGGGATTTTCTTTGCTCCTGCAGGTTCTAATGTGATTATTTTTGTAGCAGACAAACATACAAATGTATATGACTTTGAATTATGGGGCATGCCAGGACAGGCTGTATTTAAGGCAGCAGCTCTGTTACTCATGGCTTGAGGAGGCTGGAGCGGCATTGCCAGGAGGCTTTCTGCCTGACTTTGCTGTGGAATTCCAGTCACTGGCATTAAAGTTGATCGTGACATCGCTCACATTCAACCAGCGATGATCAATTGGCCTACTAAGTGCAAGGCCAAGCACGAGGCCTGGGAAAGGGTGGCGGCATAAAGTGAAAGAAACTTTCCAGGCTGGCAGGGCCTTCTGTGTTCCTCTCTTGAACTCTCCTCCTCCTCCTTCTCTCTTTCCTGCCTTTGCTCTGGTCATTCTGCTTTCTTCCCTCCTCTGTCGCCTACTTTCCTTATTCAATCATTTTGGGACCTCATGATGCTCTGAGCACCCTGGTAAGACATTTACACAAAGATAAAATCTTTCATGGTGGAGCCGACACTGCGCTAGAACCCAAGTGTGCTGGAACCACACTTTACTGTCACACAAGAGTCTTGTTTTAGAACTGGACAAGCAGAGTAATGAGAGTTGCAGGACCCTCCTAGGGGCTCACAGTAGCAGCTGTCTGGTGAGTGTTCAGATTTCCAGTACCAGCAGGTTTTGGTTTTTTTTTTTTTACTTCAGTGGGGTGAAAGTATCTTGTCTTGGGCAAGTCCTGTCATGGTGAAGAAGAAGAGACAAACAAGGTGCCTGATGGGCCAGCAGCAGAGAGGCCTGGTTGGCCATTCCATGGGACACTGGACAGGCAGTATGAAAGTGTTCCAGCCTGAGAGCATTCTGGGGGTTCTGCTGTTTCCCTTGGCCAGGATGGTTGCTCTGGGGTTCTAACTGGACCTTTGAGGCCCCTGCTGTGGAATGGGACAAAGCCCAGGGAGTGACCCCTGAGACAGGCCCTCTACTGGTGACCTTTTCTTTACTGTTATGGCTTAGATCTAGAATATCCCCCACAAGTCTCCTGGCTTCACATGTGAGGCTTTTAGAAGGTAACTGGATCAGGAAAGTGCTATATTCACCAGTGGACTGGTCCACTGAGGAATTCCTAGTTGAACATGCTTTTAGGAGAAGGCTCAGTGGGAGGAGGTGGGTTGCCTGGTGGATGGCCTGAAAGGGTGTAATCTCACCCCCAACTTTCACTTTTTCTCTCTGCTTCTTGGTTGCTATGGATTGAATGACTTTTCTCTACCTGGCCCTTTAACCCTTGGAGCCAACTGGCCATGAATTAAATCCACTGAAGCCATGAGCCAAAATTATCCTGTCCTCCTTGAAGTTGTGGGTGTCATGAATGTTATCCAGGTATGAGAAAGCTGACTAATACGCTGTTCATGACCTCAACACAGAGCCCGACATGGCACTTGTCATGTCTGTTCACGCCTTCTCTGCTGAGAACAGACTTTAGCTCAGCAGCTAGGCCACACTCGGACAAGGCAGAGCCTCAGCATGCAGCCTACCCCACTCAGTGGGGAGCAAGGTCCTCCTTGGGGACATCTTGGTCCTTCCAGCCAAGGTCCTACCCAGGAATTCTCCTATGACTCATAGGTGACTAACCCCCACATCTCGCTCCTCCTGCCTCTTCCTGCTATGGGTCTCTTAGGCCCTCAACCATGCTCTTCCAAGCCCTGTGATCACCTGGCTCCAGCATCCAGGGAATCTCATTCCCCTTTACACTAGCCCCACCATTCTGGTTCTGGCCAAACAAAAGCCAAAAAAAATAGAAGGAATTTCACAGCAATGGCAGAACTTGGGTGGTGACTGAAGCTGTTGGCAGTTCTCAAACACCCTTTCCTTCACCTGCTCAGCCAGACACCCCTTAAAACGTCCAGTTGGCACAGCCAGTAGGTAGGTAGGCGGCCACGCTGGGGCCCACCTGCAGGATGCTGTGCATGTGAGTGCTCCCCTGAGTCTCATCCTACGGTAGCTCCATCCCTCATGGATGTCTAGGGTCCCTTTGTTACATGAAGCCAAATTCTCCTCGTCATGTCCACTGATGCCCACTCGTGACGGTTCTCTGACCCTCAGACTGATGGAGGACACAGCCATTATCTAGCTTCTGCTGTCTACAAGGCTCAGTGATGCACAGCATCTATGAGAACATGGAGAACTTGGTAAACCTCTCTGGGCCTTATTTTTGTCACCTGAAAAACAGGCCTATGAATAGTCCTTGCTTCTCATGGCTGTTGTCGGGGATTAATGAATTAATTGCAAAGTGCTCTACATGACTCCTGGCACAAGCAAGCATGCAATATGAATGTGAGCTCTGAGGATTGCTACGGGCAAAGACCCAGGTGCACAGAGAAGTACAAGCTCCCGACCTCGAATCCTCCTTTGTCCTTGGTCCTGGCCTGCCCTTTCTGCCTCTCTGATCCAGCGCCACCCCCACTGTGGTGTTTTCATTTCCAGAGAAGGTGGCTTGTTGCTCCCCGAGTTCCCACCATTAATGTTGCCAAAGAGCTCTGTACATGGTGGAATACAGACCACAGATTGTGACAGCTCCCTCAACAGTGCCCTTGCAGGGGGAGTTAAGTACACTCTGGACCCTGGGCTGATCTCATTGAATCTCCTTGATAGCCAGATGATGGCAAGATCCTTGCATACAGATAAGGAAACAGGCTCAGAGAGGCGAAGGAACTGCTCAGGTGACGTGAGCACCAAGTAGCAGAGCTGGGACTCAAGTGACCAAAGCCTGAACTCTTCACCATTTCCCCTCCTTTCTCAGAATTTCTCACCTCATGCATTCTCCCCTGCAGACCTCTCAGCCTGGCCTGGGGAGGTTGCCTTCCAGCTTGCATTCTGAGGTGGCACTCTGCAGCAGGGTGACAGCCACCCACTGTACATCAGGGATCCCTTCCAAATAAGCTTCTGGTCTGACCTTGACCCTGACCTGCTCCTGGCCCTGAGCCCACCCCGCGTCCTGCCTCTCCAGGTTCCCCTCATGATGCAGTCCTGCTCCGTTATGAGTTTCCCTGCATTCCCCTCTCTCAGAGTTGGAGGCTTCAGCCCTGAAAATGCATGAACCAATTAGAACTTGCATGAGGCCTGTGCAGTCACAGGCTGGGGGTCACAGGCTGTGCCCTCTCAGAAAACATTTTGTTGATGTGTGACCCAGTAACTCAAACTGTCAGCCAGTCCCAAATAGGCATTTCATGGCCAAACCCCCCTCAGGAAACCCCCATATTGACTACCTGGAAGCTCTCAGGATAAGCAAACTGATCTAATTCTGCTCAGTGTAATATTTCCCAAACGCATTGATCTGTAGATCTTTTCTTCCTTTTTTTCCCCCTTTGTAAACTCCAATAAGTATCTCAAGAAACTTCTAGGCAAACCTTGATGGGAAATGGTTCAGTCTCTGCCTTCAGATTACTCGGCCTTCACTTGTGCATTCAACTCCCTTCCTGGTCCTTGCTGGAATCTTGCTGTTTCCAGGGTGCCTTGCCCAATTCCTTCCACTAAAAACATCTTCCTTCTGGAACCTTCATGTCAAGGGGTACCTCAGGAGCAGGCACTGGGTGGCAGGTGCTCGATGTGATCAACTTGGGAATCGAATGGCAGTTTGAGTCTTGATGTCACCTCTTAGGGTCTGGGTGACCTTGGACAAATTAACACAACTACTCTGAGCTGTAATCGATTCCACACTAGCAACCTGGCATAATAATAGCACATGTTTGCAAGGTCTTCACACAGCAGCTCAGCAGAGCTGGTGGTGCAGAGTAGGCATTTAGTGCATGGCCGTTGTTACTATTACTGCTGTCATTATCACCACCATTAGGGATGTTGATCTCTATTTGCTGAATTGGCCATGCAGAATTGTCATAGCCCATGCTATCTCCTCTGAATCCCTTGATGGGCTTGGAGCAGGGAGGTGGTTGTCCTGAGTCAGGTCCAGATGGCTCAGCAAGGAAAATCTAAGCCTCCATGTCAGGGACAGAGTGGCCCAAGCTTCCGTGAACCCACAGTAAAGGGAAAGTGGTGATGGCATTGGGTTAATGAGTCTCTCTCCCTGTGATCATCTGATCGATGGCTCCAGCTCACCCTGCTCCTCTGTGGAAACTTCAGGGCCTTCCTTTGGCTGTGTCCTGCCTAGTGGAGACCTGGAGCAGGCCATTACTGCTTAATTACTGGCTAAATGGTCTCATTTGTTCTCCATTTGTCACTGGTGAGGCCAGACCAGGGCAGGCGAGGGAATTTGGAAATCCCTCATTGAGCTTTGGCTTTGGAGAAATAAAGACATCTTTGTGCCTCCCCTCCCTGCCACTTCTGGCCACATCTTTTGTCTCTGTCACCTCCACAGGGACCTTTCACGAACATGGGGCACTGATCACCCTCTCACACTAGCATAGTCTTCAACTTCTTGCCTACTGCCTATCTCCTTCCCCTCTGCAGGGTCCACCTGAGTGATCTGTGGCTGGGAAGAGCGATTCTCCCTTCTCTAGTAATGCTGTTGATAAAACTTGTCTGTTTTTTGTCTATAGGGAAATCAACTTCCCAATAAGTAACTAATTGAAAGTGCTGGCATTTTCCTGGCCAGAGGTGGACTGGGCATCTCCACTGAGCACAGCTGCAGGCTGAGTTCCATGTGCAGAGGTGAAGGGAGAAGTTGTCCCTTTACCCTCTGATAGTTTGCTGGAATGAACTGGCAAATTTATAAGAGAAAAGACACCCAAACTTACTAATGTGCACAGGGAGAATCACAGGAGCCCAATCATTCTTGCACCTTGTGAGTTCAGGGGATTATATGGCTTTTCCTTATAGGGTAAAAATGGGGGAGGTGGAACAGTGCAAGCAATCTTGAGGAATAGCAAATGATTTTTGGGGAAAGTGACTGGACCCAGGAGACAGAAATTAACTTGTAAATGATTTTCTTTGGAATTTGAAGGAGTCTAAGAGACAGACATTATCTTGTAACAAAAGTCTGTCCAGGTGCACCTGCATTCCCATCTTCTGTGATGAGATTCCAGGAGGAGAGGGAAGGTTATTGTGTTCTTTCTGGCAGGTCCAGTTTTAAGGGACAGCAGACCCTCTTATGGAGAGTAAGAGATCTGGAGCTGGGTAAGGGAGACCAGAGACACCTTGAACTGTTTCTCCAGCCCCAGCATGTCACAGCATCACACTTGGGGTGTCACTTTTGGAGTGCCAGAACATGGGAAGGAGACTCAGAGATGTAGCCTGGTGGTCATGATGTGGGTCAGGAAACCTCTGCGGCTCTCAGCCTTCTCTTCTAGTCCACCTATGCCCCAGCCGTCTCCCGACTCTGTTGTTCTAGCACCACATCTGCTTTGCTGCATTCTTCTGTCCTTGGGGCCTGATCCCTGGCCTTTCACCCCAACCTAGAAACTGGACTGGCTACTAAATTGCCTCTGAGTTTTACTCTGACCCTGATAAACCTTTCTGTGGAGGGAAGATGGAAACCCCTTTCCTCATTAGTCAGCTCCAGATTTTTGCACTCATGGAAAGGAGCCATGTTACCAATCATGCAAAGCAGCAGATAATGCAAAATCATTTACATTTGTCCTTCAGTTGCATTATGTGATTACAAGGGGATAGGAAAAGTGGGATGGAATTAAGTGAATGCACTCTAGATTCTGCCTGAGTGTGATCATGCACACTTACAAGCTGCATGATCAGTTAACCTGGCTGTACCTCAGTTTCCTAGCTTGTAGCAAGGAATTCAGTCATGGTACCTAACTGTAAAACTGTTGCTAACATTTGGTGAATCATTCCATGGCCAGCCTTTAGAATGGTGCTTGGTACACAGTAATTGTTCAGTAAGTGTTTGCCCTGATGGTGATGTGTGGGAATTTTGTTAAATTTTTTGCCATCTAGACTCATCCTTACTTACTTGGAATTGGCTCAGAAGAGATGCAGACTTGCTCTGATAATCAAGGGTTGCCATGGATTCCCACTTATAACCACTTACCAGACAGCCATCTGTAGACAGGGTGTCTAGGGAGGAGGAGTCAGCACCACGGACAGCTCTTAGGAAGTTGTCTGTTTCTTTTCTTTTTAAAAATTTTTATTTTAAAGAGAATAAAATCAAACAAAACCACACCGAGTAAAGCCAACCAGAACAGAACAATGAAAGTGATACAGGACTTTAAAAAAATAATAGGGAGTCAACAATGGCTACCATGTCTCTCGTTTTCTACAAAATAGCTGTCCATACCATTAGACATAATAAAATCAAACAAAATTAAACACACCAAAACAAAAGAATGAAAGTGTGTTTTAAAGAGAATGAAACCAAACAAAATAAAACTAATCAAAACAAAACAGTAAAAGTGATACAGGATTTCAAAACAGGACAATAGGAAATCAACAATGGCTCCCATAACACCTCCTGTTATCTTCAAAATTGTCATCTACATCATCAGACATAACAAAATCGAACCAAAAAAAAATGGAGTGAAACCAAAACAAAACAGTGAAAGTGATACAAGCCTTCAAAAGAGGACAATAGGAAATCAACAATGGCCCCTGTAACACCACTTGCTGTCTTCAAAGTTGTCATCTATACCATCAGACGTAACAAAATCAAACAAAACAAAATGGAAGGAAACCAGTAAAAACAGAACATAAAAAAACCACAATAAAGCAGAACAAAATAAAACTGTGAACAGTACTGGATTTCATAAACAAAACAAAAGGAAACCCTCCATATTTGCTACAGTGCACACTGTTAGCCTCTCAACAGATGCCCAGACCACAGGCCTCAGGCCTGCAAAGTCAACCAAACAACAGAAGCATTAAGTTGTTTTGGTATCTCAGATGCTCTCAGCTCAGCCTGTTTTCTAAATCACCTGGCTGCTTATGAGGAGGGGAGGTTCCTCTTGCCTTGCAGCCTGTGCACCAGCTGGCCCATGGAAAGGGTGAATTTGCTTCTCATTCTGCTTGTGATTGCTCCCAGGCCCAGCATGGCTTCCTTGAGTTCACAGGAAGTGTGAATTTGGCTTGTTCTCCTCCTGGGTCCTGCATGGCTTGCCCCAGGTCCCAGGAAGAGTGAATTGGCTTCTCTTTCTTCTTGTTTCTCCTCTCAGGCCCTGGAAGTTCTCTTTTTCTAAAGGCCAACAAGCTACACAACCCCCACTGATTGCTTATCTCCTGGCAAGTTTAAGGCCCTAGGCCTGGGCTCCAAAGCTCCCTGGCCAGCGATGCTGGAATATGGGTGTCTTGTTTGCCCACAGGTTGAAGGGGCCAGAGAGAGGCAACCTTGCATCCTGAATCTGCCCTCACCTGCGGTGGGTACTTAGGGCTGAGGTGGTGAGGGTGGGTTCCGCTCACTGACCTGAATCACGCTTTCTCATCCATAAACAGATGACTTTTGTTCTTTTAAGACTGGCCAGGATCTGGTGGGCTTTAGGTCAGCGACGCTTCCTTAGGAATGGAGGTTGTCGGTCCCAGGGTTCAGCAGATGGCACCCTCTTACCTGTGTCCACTTCTGGGGCAAGGCTCCCCAGCTAGCAGCCCCCTAGGACACTACCAAGGAGCCCTAAGTGCCGGAGTCCACCTTTCCCAAAGGTGGTCAGGGAGTCGGCGAGTGAGAGACAGAAAACACTGCACACCAGTCTGTGAGTGAATCTGAATCCGCCTTTATTTTTTAGAAGCTGGAATATATATTTGCCAACCCTGGCAACAACCCCCAGCCCCAAGCAGGAAACACCCCAGGCCCAGGGCCAGGCAGGGACAATCCCAAACAATAGGTGTTAATTGACCTCAACTCCAAGCAGAAGGCGCCCC
>PVLA01015920.1:0-22972 GCA_004027455.1 Hydrochoerus hydrochaeris
TTTAGTTGGATTGCTTAGTTAGTCATTTCACCTTTGGATATTACTAGTTTATTTCATTTCCTCAAGCCTTGTTAGTGCCACATGGGAAATTTCTATTTGTTAAACATTCCTTGTTTCTGTCCATATAATTAATATCTTATCAATATTTGAAGTTACTTATCAAGTAGTAAATTACCTATTAATTGTAGTTATCTGTACTTCCTTCTACCTCCTAGGTCACTGAAGTTACATACTATTCTTTTTAGACATGTTATACCTAAGAGTACCTAGTATACCACTGATATACCTTTAATACATACTGCATAAACTGAGTAATGGAATAAAAGTTCAGAATGCCTGTGTTGCAGAAATCTGATATCAAACCAAATGGAAGACCCTTTGCACCAAGGAGTTGGTAGGCAACTGTTTATTACATTAGCAAGCTGGAGGGACCAAGTCTAAATCACCAGCCTCGCCTGAGAGTAAAACAGAAATATATACATATATACATATATATATATATATATATATATATATATATATGTGCATTTTGTAAGCAGAAAGTACAAAAGCTGATAGCAGGTGATCATATAATTGGTTATGTGAATTAAATAGTATGTTGTCAGGTAAGTTTGTCCTGGGCAGGTTAGTCAGAGGAGCTGTTTACCATAAGGTGGGAAAAAATAAGGAGAGATCTGGGGCTGAGGAGGTGGTTAAAACTAAGCATGTCCTTGAGTTGTGTATCTAGGATGGAGAGTCTTTGAAAATAGAATATGTACATATATCAGACAGTACAGGCAGTCCAGACAGATGTGGTCAGACTGAGTAAGGTCACACTACTTCTAAGTTGAAGTTGATGCAGTCAGTCAAGGCTGACTGAGTCTAATGGTCTAACTATGTCATAGGCTGTGTGAGCAACATCTTGTCTCAGAGCGTCAGACTGTTGGTTTTCAACTTTTCTGTCACATGTCAAGTATACTTTAAGTAAGTATTGTTGTTGGCATAATTAATAAACCATCATTTTATAAAGCATTGTTTATAGTGTGTTTCCAGAGGAGATGTGATGAATAACAGTGGATGTTTAAATTTAAAAGTTATCATTATTGTAAAGAACAAAATTCTTTCCCTCACATCAAACATAATTTTCTTATCATTCTGACCACTTTCTGAAGCAGTTCTGGAAGTCCTTTTATTCTGTCTTTAATTATGCTGTCTTGGCTTCTTCAATGTTTTGTATCAAATCAAAATATTCTCCTTAAGAGATCATTTTGACTTTCTGGAGAGCAAGAAATCACAGGATGCCAGATCCAGTGAATTAGGCAGATGAGGACACATGTTAATGATTGAAAAGTCTGTCTTTCTATTACATGGCACATGGTAGCAGCATTCACTGCATTTTTTAATCATACCTGTTGAACACTCTCATGCAAAAAGCTTAAAGCACTACTGCATAAAGTTGCAAGAATTTTGGAATAAGTGTGCTTGAGGTGAAGCGAAGACAGGTGTATTGAAGGAGGCTAAGGCAATATTATTGTCACTGATTATTTTTTTAAATTTATGCATTCACTGTATATTTTGATCATACCATATATACAATGTAATGATTCACATAAGGACAATTACATCTTAAATACTAATGACCTCATTCTTTTGATGATATTTACAGCCTTAAATTGTATGAAGTTGTTAAGCCATTATGAATAAATTCCTTTAAGATGGATAGCAAAGGAAAAAATAAATGGGAAAATATAACAGTAAAACTAACTACTTTCCAGTGTCCTACATCCAATTATAAATTCTTAACACTGCTTACATCTTTTCCTAGTACTCAGTACAATTTTCCAATTATACTTGATACAACATATCATTGGTTTTGGAATCAAAACTATGGTTTAAATTTAACTGTGAATTTTCTTAAGCCACTTTACCTCACTACACCTCAGTTACTTGTTGGTAATACCTAGTTTTCATGATTTTTGTTAAGTATTGTGATTATATGTGTATAGAGTACATTGTATATTAAGAATTCATTAAAGTATAAAAATTGTCATTACTGGAATATTCCTATGTATATTGCATGAGAAAAGGTTTAAATTCAAATCAGTTGCCTTGTGTTGTGAGCTTTTTTGATAAGTTATTTGAAGGAAAACAAGTTGAAATTAAGGATTTAAACGAGAAGGATTATTCATGGATTCCCATTATACTTATCTTTTTGCTCTCTGTAATCCTTTCCCATTATTTTCAGTTAATTGGGATTTTCTGTGTCTAGAAGTTTCCCCAGAATTAGATATTTTTCTGAATGTGAAACTTTCTTTAACAATATTTATAAAATAGTTTTTACCAAATACAGCACTTTTCATAGATGAAATGACACTATTTCTTCATTCTAAATAATAGTATGAAGAGTTACACATTACAGTTGAAGTTTAAATTTGTTCCATGTTTTCCATTTTGTTTTCTCTTTGTTAAAGCAGAGAAGGTAGAGCAAAATTCGCTGCATGAATAACCAAGGAATGTATTTAGACCTACATTTTTTTTCTAACATAAGTGACACAAAGAGTTACTGCAATTAGGTGTCCAAACCAATTTTTCTAATTTTTTTGCCTCACATCTATTGCAATGGACTGGAATACTTCTTTCCTTAAAATTTCATGTGTACCTTCTACTTCCATATACATTTATTATTTTCAGTGTAAATTCAACACTAGTACTATAGATTATTTCTCCATGCTATGTACTTACAAAAAATCTAATGAAAAGAATAAATTACAAAGGAAGAAATTATCGACTCCCAATATAATTCCCAATTCGATTGGCACTGGAATTATGTGTGTGAAAGCTACCTCCAGTGATTACTGTATCAGTGGATGTGTTGGAAAAAAAGAAATTTGCATATTAGAAAGGACTTTCTTTTTGTTTTGTTCATATAATAGTATGGTTATTCATAAACTAGGTGTATTTTACTAGGGTGTTGTGAAATACAAAGCCATACATTTTTATACCATTGTCCTGAATAGAGTGAAGTGGTATGCTCTCTCTTGGATATTGGGAATATAGTAATTATATGATACCCAAAGATGTTTCTAGAAACATTAATGTTCAAAAGACTTCCTTTTCCCCTTCTCCCCAGAAGCTACAAGTGTTAAATTGCATCTCTAAGATTTCACGGGCACCAAAACTCTCCCTTGTTCCAAATATTTTCCTTTTATAGTTCTTACACAGTACCAGCAATCTTTTCACTAGTTATAATTTTGGATAGATTTTGTAATGATTCTGGTGGCACTATACTTATATTTCATTATGATAGATTCTACAAACGATGGTCTATCAACTATATCACACCTACGAATGTATATTATTTGACCAGAAAACAGAATAAAGTCAATCTAGATTTAAACATATAGAATTATCATGAAAATATCTAGTTCCTCTACTTTTTTTGGAAGATCAGGAAATAGGGCAAAACTAAACTTACATTCTTTCACAGAAAACAGTGACTTTGGTGAGTTACTTCATATCTGATCTTATTCTCCAAATGTAAATGTAAGGTAATGGTAAGATCATCCAACTATAATTATATAATTATACGGAAAATGTCTAGTACATACTAAGCAATTCATAAATGCTAATATCAGTTAAATTGATTGACAGTTGACTCCTTCAGATATGGCACATGGACTATGATCTGTCACCTCCCTTGTACACCTATGATTTTTCTCTTAATACTAATGATGTATATGAATTGCCATTTTATCCATTCACTTACACTACTATGTTCTTTACATTTATTGTTTTCAAAATAGTCAATTTCAAGTGTTTCTGCATTTCTATGAAAAATAAGAAAGAATACTAAAACACAAGTTGACCTGCATATATGTAAAACTTGCTCTAAATTCTAAGTGCTACAGTTTGTTTTGCATATCATTTTGTATATCCACCAAGGGTTGACTACAATTAAAGGATTGATCCAAATGTGTTGTTTTTAGAAAGTGGTGGAAACTTTTAGAGGTGAAGCCTATTGGGAGGTCCTTTAGTCACTGAGTCATGAGGTATATCTCAGGTGAAGTTTTCAGTAGTTCCTGTGTGATCCCTCTGGTAGTCATCTTGAGATAATTTGAATGAAAGCAACAAGTCTAGCCACATTCATGTTCTTTCTTTCTGCTTCTGTATAAGATATGACTGCTTTCTCCTGTATCTGCTGTTGCCTTGCTGTCCAACCAGCCTTTGCACTCATCAGAGGTCAAATAAAAAGGCTCCTGATCTTTAATTGTGACCCTCCAAAACTGTTAAAAACCCTACCTTTTTTATGCATAGCCTGTTGGTATCTAATTATAGCAACAAAAATTTGACTAACAAGGTATATTTGACAATATTAAAGAAATTTTCAGAAATTGATTTCATTTCTTGAGTACTAATGATTTTACTATTTGTCAAGCTCGTGAAGTATTTTGTAGCTGTTACAATAGTCTGATAACATTTTACAATTAAAAGCAACAACAACAAAGAAAAATACCAGACAAGCAAAAAGAACTATTCTGTGTGCTCTTTATCTGATACTTGACACTTCATAATGACAAAGTATTCCTTAGCACCCAAAATATACAGGAACCTCATCTTCCTAAGTAACAACTAGTGTAAAGTGACATTCTAGGAACTAACTGTAAAACCCTGCATATTAACTGAACAGATATGCCTATAAGGTTATTTGAATATTTGGTCTCTTTAAGTTAAGACAAATTTCATAAAACACTACAGAAACCATGGAAAAAAATCCATGAGGAATAATTTTTTATTTAATGTCTGCTATGGGAAATTGCCTGTGCTTTAATTCTTGTTTTTATTTTTCCTCTAGGAAATACCTGGGAATTTTCAAGCATCACCAATCATATTTTATTTTTTATTCTTCACTGGGAAAAGCCTGTGATTAAATGTTATCTTTAAATTATCATTTTTTTTCTTTTCTTTTTTTTAATCGGTACCAGGGATTGAACTCACAACCACGTGCTTACAAGGAAGGCTCTTATGCTGCTGAGCTAAATCCCCTGCATAAATTATCATTTTTATCAACTGATTTTTAGTGTTGAGCACACAGTATGTACTTACTTCAGTCTCTGACTGAAATAACAAAGGAAAATGAAGAATTTTCTAGCATTTTTCTTGGCTATTTTAAAATACAAGGACTTCAGGAAATTTCAGAAAAAAATCCTAATTGCCTCACATCATATCCTCAATTAAAAAAATTCTGCTTCAGTAAAATCTTTCAAAATAAACTATAATCAAGGGAGGGTTGTAGTTCAATGATAAAGCACACTTGTAATATGTAAAAGACCCTGTTTTTTAAACTCTGGCACCACCCAAAAACAAAACAAAAAGGAAAACAAGTTATAATGCTTATTTTAATGAGACAATACCAAATCTGACATAGTTAGAAAACTGGAGCTCCAAGTACATTGATATGAGAAGAGCAAATGAAGTATTGGCGAGATATCACTCCATTGTAATGGTTGATTGATTGTGTCAACTTGAGAAATTTAGAAATTTAACTAAATCAGCTCAGCAATTCTACACCCAAGGATGTAGAAGACCTGCCCTATGGTGGCTTATCACTTGGATGGTATAAAGGGGAAATGAAGAAGGGCAGACATGCTTCTGTTCTTTAGAGGTGCTCTAGTCTTTGCCTTCAACTTGCACTTTATCTCCAGGCTTCCATCACACTTTTTCACTTCCACTGTAGACTTTTTAGCCTTCCTTTGCAGACCTATCAGCCTCCTGATATTAACTTGTATGGACACTTCAGTGAACTCCAGACCCTGGACTAAAACCATTGGTCTCCAGTGTGCAGACTTCCTCTGCATGCTTCCTCATCCAACTCCATGCATGACCATTATAAGCTAATATTGCAATTTCATACACATTTATATATCTTATATCTTTTTCTCTAATAAAACACTGATGGATACAGATTTGGTACTGGAGTAACTCTAGTAAAACAATTACAATGATGAAATTATTTAATGGTTTAGGGGTTCCTGGGATCAGCTTTTTAATTTGATTGGCCCTAAAGATACCATGGTCTCTCCTTCTAATTCTATGGGAAATACTGATAATACTTGATGTGAACTGTTTAAAGTAATATGCTATGTAGATCTATTCAATTGTCTTAATTCACCACTTGTGAGATATAAGAAATTTGGTGACTCTGTATACAAAAGTTTTGAATATCTTTGGCAGAACAGGAAACATAAAGATGCTGGATGGTTGATCTTAGCCACCCTAGAACACTGGTAAAGGAAAAAAAATGAGTTAAAACATTCATAGGAAGTCTACAGACTTCTGGCTGTGAAGATAAATTCATAAATGAATATAAGGAACGCAGAGATTGCCTGTTCCAGACACACTTGAGAAATTTAGAAGTTTCTAATTTTGTCCTCAAAGAAAATCTATTCTCTTTTTAGCCACAAGGCTAAGATTGCAGAAATTCAAACATAGGTCCTCATAATTTGATTGGCTGAACTACCATGTAAGTTTAATATTCAGCCTTGAAGGGTGTCTGAAGCAAAGGTGAAGGCACAGATTGGAAAAGCCTAGGATCCTATGAACTGGGATGGAAACGTGTAGGAGGGTCCCAAATAAGCTGAGAATGGAAAATTACTACATGCTGATGAGATTATTTTGCCAGAGGAAGAAATTTCCAGGCCCACAGTGGTAGAAGCATCCCCACTTTCACCCCTGCAGTGTTGACCTCTTCTAGTATACCTGGGCAAACCAATCCCATGTTGATCAAGCAGAACAATGCTGCCCCTGAGGACCCACCCTCAACACCCATTTTTGTCTCTAAGCCTATAAGCTGGCTCAAATCACAAAAGGCTCCTAAACGTGAGGTAGACAATGTGACCCATGAGGAAGTCTGTTATTCTTCCAATTTCCTGAATTTTCTAAATCTTATAAGCAGAAGCCTAATGAGCAAGTGTGGGAATAGATTTTAAGGGAGTGGGAGAATGGTGGTAAAATATATGTACCTGGATTCTGAATTTAATGTTGTAGCTCATGGAGTAAAGAAAGGTGTTAATAGTTTATTTGGGCAGTGGATAGAGACATTTGTCTCAAAAGATGGCCTGATATGAATGAGTTAGAGATGTCTGATATTCTATAGTTTACTATTTATGAAAGGAATTCAGAAGTTTAGGAAAATGGGAATGTGGGAGTGGATCTGTCATGTGAAACCTAATCTTCCACACTGGGATAATCCAGAAAATGTACCCTTCAGTAACATCTTAAGAAGGAGATTCAAGAGGGGAGCACCAGCATACCTGAAGAGCCCTGTCATTGCTCTTCTCTGTATGTCAGAACTTACAGTGGGAAATGCAGTTACTCAATTAGGAATTTTAACAGAAATGGGCTTGATTGGATCCTAGAGTGTTAGAGGTCAATTTGCATCACTCCAAAAGCAGGGTCCATGTACTTACCATAATGGACAACAGAAGCAGGAAAATGACCAGAATAATATGCTATCTGTAGACCTAAGTTGCTGGCTAATCATACGCAGAGTTCCCAAAAGTGACATAGATGGGAAGCTTACATAATTTTGGATAGATCTATACAATCAATAAAATTTAAGGGCAAATGAACAGAAACCTACTACAAATCATGAAACAGGGAATCATGACCACCTGAATCAGTTCCCAGATGTGAACCCATTTACAGATGCAGACCCTTTGAATAGAGGGGAGGTCAGGTCCCCTTGGGTAAGGATCTTGATGACCAAAAATTTACACAATCTTTCTCCCATCCTTCCCCAGAGGGACCTAAGGCCTTTGGCCCTAGTAACAGTATATTGGAGGAAAGGAAATGATTGGATATTTTTGGGACACTGGACACTGGTTCTAAACTAACACTGATTTTGGGGAATCCAAAATGTCACTTTGGTCCTTCAGTAAAAGTAGGGATCCATGGAGGTCAGGTGATAAATGGAATGTTAGCAAAATCTGATTTACAGTTGATCCAGTAGGTACTTGAATCCACCTTGTAGTCATTTCCCCTGTTCCAAAATGCATAATTATGATAGATGTACTTACTATTTGGCAGCTTCCTCACAATGGCTCCCTAATCTGTAGTGTAAGATCTATTAGGTCTAGAAAGGACAAATGGGAGGAAGCCATTAGAGTTACCATTGACTGGCAAAATGCTAAAAGCAGTATTGCATTCCTGGGGGGATTGCAGAGATTAGTGCCACCATCAAAGACTTGAAGGATGCAGGGGTGGTGGTCTTCACTCCATCTTCATTGAATTCTCCAATTTGACCTATGCAGACAATGAATGAATCCTAGAAAATGATGGTAGATTACCATAAAATGAATCAAGTGGTGACTCCAATTGCAGCTACAGTACCAGATGTGGTTTTCCTGCTTGAAAAGATCAACATATCTCGTGCTACTTGCTATGTAGCTATAGATTTGGCAAATGCCATTTGCATGTCTATCAGTGAGGTCCATCAAAAACAGTTTGCTTTCAGCTGGCAAGGCCAGCAACATACCTTCACTGTCCTACCTGCTGAGGTGCTTGTTGAAGGACAAGGCAATACAGAATGTGTAATAGATAAAAGGAGCTCTAAATACCAGCTATTATCCCATGGTCATCTACAGGAAAGTGGATTGTATCATCTTCCCCTATGATGGTTCTTTTATAATATAATGTTGATAGACTGGTTCTTAAGTATTGTTAAACTTGTATTATAATGTTGAAATTACGAAATGATAAAAGTAAGTATCATCCAAAGGAAACATACCATTTATTTTGGGGAGGGATTAAGTGCATTTCCATTTGTACACAGGGTAGTTATAACATGTTAGGCATAATTATGAGCATGTATTTGTATCATGAGACTGGTTTAAAGAAGTCTGTTTGCCAAGTTGACAAGGGATGGATTTTAATGGTTGAATATGTTAATTTGAGAAATGTGGAAATTTAACCAAATTGGTTCAATATTTCTACACTTTGAGGTGCAGAAGACACACCTGAGGGTTTCTCATCACCCATATGGTATAAAGGGGGACAGAAGGAAGAAAAGACTGGTTTCTGTTCTTTGGATGAGCTCCAGTCTTTACTTTCAGCTTGGTCTTCATCTCCCTACTTCTAATGCAGACTCTGGCTTCCACCTGAGCCTTCTGCAATAGACTCTTTAGCCTTTCATTACATACTCCTCACTCTCCTGATATGGACTTGCATGGGACACTGCAGGGAACTCCATTCCTTGAGTGGAAACTTTCAGTTACCAGTGTGCAGACACTTTCTGCACACTTCCTCATTCAATTCTGTGGCTGACCTTTGCAAGCCAATGTTGTAAATTCTTATTCATCTGTATATCTTGTGTTACATCTTTCTCTAGTAAAACACTAATGCACCCACCAATCTGCTGAGGTGCCACATTATTCACTAGACATCATAATGTGCTTTTTCCCCTAGAAACTCCATCCTATAAGTTGTATATATTCAATTAGTTTGGTAAATCAGAGGATCGATTACCATGAAATTTAGTTCATTGCTACTTCTACTTTACAAAAGAATTCTTACACTCAAAATATTGAAAATGATATTAAATGCGTATCACTTTTTTGTTTTTGAGGTTTTATTTCAATGAAACCATTCAACCCCAATTTTAAACTTCCACATTAATACATAGTGTAGAAATGTGCCTACTCCAATTTTTTGATATTTTACCTTCAATTTTCCTCTGAAGATATTTTAAATGGAGAATAAATAATAGTAATATTCTAAAAGTTGTGAAACTTCAAAAGAAACCAAGAATATTATACCAACTATCAATAACTTTAATATTCTAGTTCTGTTTTGACTTTTTAGACTCTAGTGTTTTACCAAGATTAACCTAAATAAAATGTAAAGTCTATTTCAGTTCAAACACCAATGTTGGGTTCCAGGAAAACATTCTTTCTTTAGATTTTAACTATTTGCATGTACAAGAAAAGTGGAGATGACCATATAGTTAAAATTAAACTGATTTCAAAAGAAATAATATTATCATAACTTTTGACATAAATCATACCAACTGACTGTAAAAAATCAGTAGATTTTCTACTGGAAAGATAGTAGATGCCATAGTATTTTATCCACTTAGCAAGCTGCATATGGACCATCGTCTATTTTGAAAAAAAGTGATAATAATTAAGACAACTGTTACTGTCATTACTGTCACAAAGGGACAAAAGTAAACAACATCAGTTATACAGGGCACTGAAGAGCTCAAACATACTTTAGCAGCTTTCAGTGACTCAATTTCAGTTATGATTACTCTCAATTATAAAACTGCCAAAATGATGGCTTCAAAAAATCTGTATGGTATTAGAAAAACAGTATTTTTAGAGAGAGAAACAGGGAGTAAAATGAGGGGAGGTTTATTTTTCATCACTGATTTCACCAACAAGTCTCAAAAACTCTAGTCTATAACAAATACTTTAAACAGCTGGGGCAGTTTTTGTATGGAATGCAAAATGCACACATTGAAAGACTTACAGGTACATAAGTGTATGTGTACATGTTTTCTTTATAAAGCTTCAAAGGTTGCATTACCAACATGCAAACTTCTTCCATGGAAATGCCTAATACTGACAAGGATTGTCTAAAATACTTGAGATATTTCCAAAAAATTGTATTCTTCTGTGGTCTTTTAGATAGAGAATATTCCTGCAAAACTTCTACCAATGATCATCTAAAAATTTATACCTACATTAATAATATACATTTAAAATATACTAATTAAAGAGATGGATTGGATGCAGAAAAGTAAAGAAAAAGAAACATTATAAAATAAAATATAAACACTTAGAATATGGAGATAGCTTTTATTTTTTTCATCGTGTTGCAGTGATGTTAAATAAGCTACATGCATGTGATGCAAATATTTGTAAATAGCATCACATTTTACAGTGACTATCTCTAAATGACATTTTTACCAATCTGAACTGTAGTTCAGCGGCATCTGGACGGTGTTGAGGATTTACGGATAACATTTCCTTAATCAGCTTCTTAATTCTCATATTCATGTTCTTTTTCTTTGCAGGAATAACAAGCTCCAGATTGGGATTTTCTCTCAGTGCCTTTCCAATTGGGACAATACGATTTCCATTTTTTATGTAGCTTCCTAATTGTTCTTTCTTTGTTTTGCGGTTGAAGAAGGTGATTCTCTCTTGCATTGCCCAGATAATAATACCCAAGGAGAAGATGTCAGTCTTATCTGAATAACAGCCTTCCCAAACTTCTGGGGCCATGTAAAGTTGGGTTCCACATGGGATGGAAGTAAAACATTGGTTTAAATTTACAGGTTCATGTGGATTCTGAGGTGAGGGCCCACACAGTTTGCTCAAACCAAAATCTGCCACTTTTATTGTGGGTTCGAGTTCACTTCTGTCTAGGTTACTTGGTGAAACCAAGATATTTTCAGGTTTTAAGTCTCTATGTATAATTTTATTTCTGTGCAAAAAGGCAACTGCACTACTCATTTGCAGCATAAAACTCTTGTTGGTTTTGTGATTAGGCTCCCTTGATAGAAGATATTTGTTCATGTCACCAGCTGCACAAAATTCCATTACGAACCACAAACAGTAGTTATTTCTTGGATAAAAATGAATTGCTCTGTTTAATGAACTTTCTACGAGCCCTAAGTATAGTGGAGAACTATAGTCCTGTGTAATCTTTTGCATTATCCCGTCCTTTTCTATGAGGCATTCTTCTAAAAAAACTACATTAGGATGTTGGCCCCTGATACAGTTTAGTGACCAGAGTTCCCTAAGGGCTAATTGACAATGTTCAGGGGTCTGGCAAATCATTTTCTTGATTGCCACCTTGGTGGAAGTATTTCTGATGGTGGCTTCATATACAACCCCATAATTACCTTGGCCTAGCACCTGTTCTAGATCATACGACGGCTCCTCATCACTAGCCATTTTCAAAGTCAATATTTGTTAGGCTAGTGTGTGTTCCCTGTCATGGATTCTATAGACCACTATTACAGTAAAGCTTGCACTGAGACTGCCACAATCTCCAAGGACAGTCCTGGAAGCCACTAAATGTCAAGGATGAAAAAACTTGAGAGACCTGAGTAGTGTGTTAAAAATGAAGTTAGTAAATTTTTCAATAGTTGAAGTCCAGATGCATTCAGGAAAAAACAACAACAATGCTTCTCAGTCTTTGACTGTGATAGTAATTCTCAGTTTTTCCCCATCCTCATTTCTGCAGGATTATTCTCTAACCTTGCCTAGCCTAATCTACTCTCTTGAAAGGCTAATAGTCACTAAAAGTATTAGAGCAGCACTCTCGTTGGATGTCTTTGACTTCAGTTCTTCTGCTTGGTTGGCAACAATATAACAACATCAAATCTGAGGCTTGAAATAGAGGGAGAAAGAGGAGATATGAAAAAATAAGTTGGTATATTTATACTTATCCATGCTTTTCCTTCTGTCTCGCTATGCTCCCAGTTGTCATGAGATAGTCTTTCTTCTACAACACTTAACTTACTCTAAACTGCAGTACTAAGGTTTTCTCTCCTTGTTGCTTCAGGCCTAGTGGGAAATAATGGCTTCCTACTATGATTAGTTACTGGGAACCTCCACATCTCTTGTTAGTTCTCTTAGCCCAGATTATCCCTCTCTAAGTAGTCTCTCAAAGCAATGAGAGGTTCTGATTCCTGGTAAGATTCTAACTGAAGCAGAAGCCATAATCAAATCGACTATTTTGTCTAACAACTTTTACATGACCTTAACTTTTGAACTATATGTAAAACAATAAAAAACTGAATAGTATACAAAGATAATTCTTTAAAATATGCACTATATATCATTAGTAGATAAATGACCATTTATGTGTTTCCTTTTTTAAAGTCAAGCTTGCATAAGTATATACCATTTGATATCATTTATTTTGGCTTTGCAAAAAATACTGAAGCAATACTGGTAACAGCACTTGCTATTAGACTGTTGGAGTCTGTCACTTCTCCAAGCTCCTGAATCAACTAAGATTGTGTGGTAAGAATTACAGTATTCCATGTGTCGGAAAATCTTATTATTTAATAAAGCACTTTTTTCAGCCTGGTGTTTGAGTATGTCTTCAAACTTGAAAAAATTACTTTTATTACAATCAAATGATTAAAGTGCAATAATTTCAGGATCTTGACTACAATAAATGATGGTGAAAAGTAGGTAAGATGATACAAGGATCTACCAAATAATTAATTCTTCAGGGCCTATTCTGTACTAAGGACAGAAACACTTAGTACCTATTCATTTCTAACTAAAATGCTGGTCATTTACCATTGATGCCAACGTTAGCTATGATAATTCTGAACTATTAAAGTAGCTTAAAGTGCCTACTGAAATATTAAACAAATCAGATTATGGTATATATAATTTTCATCTTATATATTACATTATTTAAACATTATTTTAGAAACTTAATGCAGATATGTTATTCATCTATTTAAAACTTTTTTTCACAGTGCTGGGAATCAAATGTACAGCTTCATGCATGCCCGGAAATTACTCTTACTACTGAGCAACACCCAACCCTCATAGTCCCTAAGAAATAATTTTGAATCAATTAGTACAAAGCTACAGTTGTGCAGAAAAAATAAGTTCTGGTGTGCTATTGCATAATAAGGTACCTATATATAACAGTAACTCTCTGCACATTCCAAAAGTTAGAAGAAAGAATTTTAAAAGTTTCCACCATAAAGAAATGGCAAATGATTGAGGAGACAGACTTAAACATTATGTGACATAACATATATGAAACTATCAAAAATATCATGTTAATATGTATACTTTTTGTTTTGTGTCAGTTAATTACAAAAGAAATGGCATGTCTATTAAAGAATTTCACTGCAATATATGGATGAAATCATAATGAAGGATAATGACATCTAAATACTCCAGGTAATTTGAGAGTAATTTTAATGCTATTAACCATTTGACTCCATTTCCTAGTATGATGAAAATAAAGACTTTTGCTTTTCATTACCAAATGTGTTCAACAGAACTATGACATTATCAGGAAACATTTTATGTTATGATTTTTATTTTCTATTCAAAGAGATGGCTCCTGGAGTCCATAGAATAATATTTCTGAGTTGTAAGGGAGACAGAAGGTCTAGCTAGATAGTAAAATTTCATAGATAATATACCAAAATGCAGTCAGACAGAAGGAATTCAATTCAAAGTACTATAAGACTGTGACTGATTATAATTTATAACCATTTAGATATATTTCTAAATATCTATTTAAAAAGTCAAAAAGTTCTCAGCAAATAGAAATGATAAATATATGAGATGATAATGCTAATTACCCTTGTTGATTATTACATATCATATACATGCATCAAACTCTCACAATACAACCCAAAAATACTTATAAAGGATGTATGCTGATTAAATGAAAAAACTATAAAATGTGATAATTGCATAAGAAGGAATCACAAATTACAATTTCACACAGAAATATGCTGAGAATGGAAGCAGAATCAGTATTTTCCCTTTAATCATCTGACTGGCTGCTTCCATTTAACACAACGTTTTCAAGGTTCACCCATATTATAACACATCAGTATTTCATTCCTTTTTACAGTTAAAATATTCTATTGTAAGTATATATTATAATTTGATTATTATTCAATTGATGGACAAAAATATTAATTTTTAGGCTTTAAAAGTATAAACTTAACCCTAATCTGTACACACTTGTAATTGGTAATACCAATATTATATACGGTTATATAAGAAGAATGTTATATAGAAGTGATATACTAATTATTGAACAGCAAGAATATTTTACTAAATCTTCTGGCTTTTGTTTTATTACATATGTTAATAAAGTATTTTAAATAGTTTCTTACCTCTCAAAATGTGGTATCTAGGTTGGAGTTAGTCGTTAGGACAACGGCGAACTCTTTAATCTGTGTCTTTAAAATCGAGACACTGAAGTTCAGATTGTGGATCTGACCTTCAAGACATCACTTCTAAAGACTCTGCCACCTTTTGGTGAATTTTCCGCAGTAACTATCTCTAAAAGAGAAGATTCACGGAGACACCCAGACTTGCGACTGATCTGGGTGCTGTGTTCAAATGTGACTGACTGGAATGTTCAGATAGTACTTGGTGATATCACAATTCTCAAGGATCAGCTCATTGGGCCTAACTAGCATAGGAGTAGGACCTGTGCACTTTACAGTTGGAGCATGGGCCATAGCTTGGGAAATGGGCTCCTATCACTATTTTCCACTTCAAGTGGTACTCTGATTACTTTTTAAACTAGAAACCATTGTCAGTCAGCCACAAACCTTGTCCAAGTTCAACTTTAACATTAGATGCCCCCCACACACACTTCTTTGCTGCCATTGGTATGATCCAGAAAGTAAAAGGGATGGTATAAGGACCCTCCTCTATTTTTTTTTCCTCCAGACAAGGTTTGCCTACGTAGTTTAAGCAGTTTACACTGGTCTATAATTTACGCAATTCTCCTTCTTCAGCCTCCCAAATGCTGAGATTACAGGTGTACACCACCACACCCCAGCAACACTCACCATTTTAAATTTCACAATTTGTAGTTTATACTACATTAATAAGGTTGTAAAACTACAACAACTACTTAAATTTGGAATTTCATTGTTAAAAGAAATCTCATACACAGTTACAATCACTCACTATTCCCTTCTTCAGATCCCAGTGACCATTAATTTATTCTTGTCTCTTTGATATTGCCTGTTCTGGATATTTCATATATACGTTTTATTTTATATGTTATGTGGTATTTTCTATCTGAATTTTCATAATAGGTATACTTTGTTTGAAATTCATGAATGATGCGTTAGACATCAAATTTTATTGTTTTTCATTGCTTAATTATATTCCATTGTATAAATACACTAGATTTTATTTACCTGAACACCAGTTGTTGGACATTTGATTTGTTTCAATATTTTGAACATTATCAATTGAGATACTCATGTTATTCATCTTTTTGACCAAATATATCCTTCTTTATCTATTCCTTCTCTTGGGGATACTGTTTTCCTTGACACTGATAATAATTTGCTTATTGAACAAGGCCCTTTTCACACTAAAATACAAACTGCATAAGGGCAGAGAATTCTGTTTTGCTTAATGTTCTTTCTTCATTGATAGAAAAGGACTTTTGTACACAGCAGATATGAATATAAAATACGTATTTCTTGACACTTTCTATGCCTTTTGTTCAAGGCCATTACTCTCCATACTGACAACTGTATGCCAGTGGCATAGAACACCAACCCAAGTGTAAAAGATTTGTGAACTCACTTTTCATACCAAAATATTTGAAAGGATATATATATATATATATACATCCTTTTGTAATATTTATATATCTCCTTTTATTATATATATATAATGAGCCAAATTGAGGACTTAGAAGTAACTTTGTAGAGAAAAATTAGAAGGTCACATAATGGGACTGACTGCCAGAATTATGTGTAATGTATAATGTAGAATTAAAACATAGGAATAATTGAGATAAGATTTTGTCTTAAATTCTTACACTCTTGCTCTTGGTTGTATAATCAAAAGTTGATTTCTTTACCCTAGTTTTCTCATGTGTAAAGTGAAAGAGAAGTCTGTACCTGTCTCATTGGTTTGTTGTGAGGATATATGGGTTAAAGAATGTAAAGAATTTATTATTGTGTCATAATTAATCATGATCTTTATTATCATCAGCAACATTAACATCATGTAAAATAACTAACCAATAATTTTGTTACACAATGCAAAAAATTTATGAAATTTCTATCACTGCACAAAACAAAGTCACATACCTTTGATATGAATAGACAATGGAAGTTCATATAAATAATTTCAACTAATGATCATAACTATTATTCCATAAGTAGTGAATGAGAAGCAGTACATTATGCTATTAAAGGATACTTTCTAGAATGACTTCTAGTGAATTAAAATTTTATTTCTTACTAGTTGCATGACTTTACACAAGATATTTAACTTCTCTCTGCCTCAGTTTCAATCAAACGAGGATATTAACAGTGTGTGGGCTTTTGTGAGAATCAAAGACATTTATACATATAATGAGCTTAGTTTAATACTTGGCACCTAGAAAATGCTCACCATACTTCAGCCTTTACATCTGAATACTATATGCCAAGTACTGAATGGGGAAACTTCCACCACAGCTATGTCCAAGAAACCCAGACACTACATATGCTGTGCATGTAATAGAGAGATTTAAATCTCCGTGAATTTCTAGCTTGCTTAACCCACTGTGTCTTACTAGGTATCTTCAACTAATTTACCACCACATTTCAGTAATCAAGAGATTTCTTGAATTACATTATGTTGTAGCATCTAAAATATGGCAAAATTTATATATATATATATATATATGTATATATATATATATATATATATACTGGAGGATAGAAGAGAAAATGAATATTTGCAACTTATTTATCTAATAGTTGCAACTTCTTTACACTCATCTATTAAACACAACAGTTGCAAAATCTTTCCCCAACAGTTGAAACTTCTTTGACTAACAGTTGCAACTTCTTTATCCAAGTCTATTATTTTTCTATTTATTCTGTATATAAAAGACTTAGAGCTCACTTAGCTCTCCTGGTTCATCTATCTTGAGATTCTAGGCTTGAAAGCTAAAACAAAAGGGACGTAGCAGAGACTTCAACTTCATTAGACATATATATGACTGAAATTATTAAATCCTATGCATAAGCTTCCCATCAATTATTTTATGATTCTAAAACTATTCTTACAAATGGTCCTTATGAGTTTTTAGTAAACTCATAAATAACTACACTGATTCTAATAAATTTCTTCACTGGAAAACAGGACAATCTGTCTATAAAATAATAAGTACATACTGTATTTCCAGAAGAAGATTGAGATTTCCAATAAACATGAATTAAATCAATTATATGATTTTGCACAATAACTCTTTCAGAGTTTTTGCAAGATAGAATGAAAAGGCATGGGGGCTTTTCACATAATGTAATAAAAATTAATGGAGAGTGGACATTTAAATCCTTTAATTGTAAGTATAGATTTATATTTGAATTGCGATGTCAATATCAAATCAGGTACTTGACAATCCCACGTGAAACTGAAAATTACAAAGCAAAGACAATATTCATCATCTTCTGGAGCTTATCAAATTTGATTTAGATTCTAATTAACTGATACAACATCAAAGCTTTTAGTTAATAATAAAATATATCACACAGAGAATTAAATATTTCATTTGTTATGAACAAATGATTTTGAAAAATATTAATAATTAGTGGAAAGTTTAAATATATTTAACTGGATTTAAACATTATGCATATTATACATGTACCAAACATTACGTGCTACTCCATTAGCATGTACAATGTTTATGCTTTTGTGTGGCAGTTGAAAAATGAAAGGTCTTAGCCAGTCAGGTCAGCTGCTTTTGGGGTTCAGATTTTCCAATAAAAATGAAGTTTGGCGGGAATATTTCTAAGATTCCTGGGAGCAATAATACAGAAGACCTAGGAATTAGTGATTGCTTCTGTGCAATGATGAATAATGTGTTGAAGAGAACAACTACTTTTATTTTAAAATTATGGTAATTTTCATCTTTAACTGATTTATGTTGAGTTTTATTTATCTGGCTTACCTTTTAAGAGTCTCAAACACAGTTTTTCAGAGGTGCAATCCTGGTTACATAAATAAGTGGAATGGAGTATGTGTTTAAAAATGGGAATTGACCTGTTGCTGTCCAGTGGTTCAAAGATTGCCTACTATGCATGAAGCACTAAGATTTACACCCAGTGATGCCAAAGAAAAAAATTATCTAAGTCTTAGTATTGGTTATGGTTAGGATTTTTGTCTTGGGCAGTTATTTCTGAGTTCTAGCTAACAATAGCTAACTATTGCTAGCATGAGCATGAGACAAATGTGGCAAGAAATTGCAATTTTAAAGGCATATATATGAATTTCTAAGTAAAATATTTATATTTTGCCATTTTTTAAGTTGTAAAAGAGGTAACACACTCCTGCTCAAGCAAGGCATTGCTGTGTGTCTATGTGTGTGTTTGTGTTGAAATGAGCTCAGTATTGGCATTTTGAAATCTCTCTTTTACAACATATGCTCCATTATACAGCATTTGGTTAATACTAAGGTGTTATAACTTCTTACAGTTTTCTCAATACACAAAGTACAAGACATAAACTTTTTATCCTAAACAGTACATCATATATACAAGAAACATAAATCTGTCATACGACTGAATTTACTCAGTCCAACATACATCCTAATGTTTATGTATGAATAGATAAATTATGTGAACTGCATGTCACTTAAAATTCTTAAATAAAAAATTTGTACATATAATTTTTGCTCATTTCAAAGAACATACACAGCCTACCTACTGTACTTGGCAACCGTTGCTTATATACATTATATTGGGAAGGATTTTTCCTGCCTACTCACATTTGCTCAATGCTTCCCATTACAATAGAACTGGATAGCTGAAACAAACTGATCTTAATTTGAAAGGTAACTTATAGCACGTCCAAAATTCCACCATGCTAGGGCTGGGAGGATACTGCAAGAAGACAAAAAGCCAGCCTTTCTAGTAAGCAGTGCAAGCCATGGGGCATCCAGGAAGAGAATATTCAGCACCTTGTGATAATCTGCCATGCTTGGACTGGGTCAAACAGGAAGCAAACAAGCCAACTGTTCTGGTAAGTCATGCAGTTTTCAAGAAGAGAATAGTCAGAACCTCACAAGAATCCACCATGCTGGAACTGGGAGGATCCAACAAGAAGCCAACAAGCCAGCATTACTTGTAAGCCATCCAGGCTGTGCAGCTACCAGGAAGAGAAAAGTCAGTGCCTCCCAAGAGCCCACTATGCTGGGCCTCGGAGGATCCAACAAGAAGCCAAAAAGCCAGCCTTTCTGATAAGCCATTCAAGCCACATGGCCTTGAGGAGCAAAGAAGTCAGTGCCTCCTGAGAATATATCATGATGGGCCTGGGAGGATCCAACACGAAGCCAACCAGTGATGCGTTCCAGTAAGCTGTGAAAGCTGCTACAGCCTCCAGGACACAGTACTCAGCACCTCCCAAGAATCTGCCATGCTGAGACCGGTAGGATCCAACAAGAAGCCAAGCAGTCAACCTTTCTAGTAAGTTGTGCAAGTTGTGTGGCTTCTAAGAAGAGATAAGTCAGCACTTCCCAAAAGTCTGCCATGCTGGGACAGGGAGGATCCAAAAAGAAGTGAACCAGCCAACCTATCTTGTAAGCCATGCAAACTGTGCAACTTCCAGGAAGAGAAAAATCAGTGCCTACTGAGAGTCTGCCATGATGGGACTGGGAGGATCCGACAAGGAATCAACCAGCCAGCCTTTCTGGTAAGCCATGCAAGCCACATGGCCTTCAGGAAGTAAATACTCAGCACCACCCAGGAATCTGCCATACTAGGATGGGGTGGGATGCAAAAAGAAGCCAACCAGCCAGGCTTTCTGATAAACTGTGCAAGCCACATGGCTTTCAGGAAGAGAAAACTCAGCACCTCATAAGAATAAGGCATTCTGGCACTGGGAGGATCCAAAAACAAGCCAATCAGCCAGGTTTTCTATTAAGTAAATGCAAGCTATGTGATCTCAAGGAAGGGAAAAATCAGGCCTCCCAAGAATCCACCATGCTATGACTGGGAGGATCCAACAAGAAACCAACCAGTCAAATTTTCTGGTAAGTCTTCAAGATGCACAGCTTCCAAGTAGAGAATAGATAGCACATCCAGTAAATCTGCAATGCTGGCATTAAAAGGATCCAACAAGAAGCCAACTAGCCAGCCATTCTGGTAAGCCATAAAAGCTGTGCAGCCTCAAAGAAGGTAAATGTCAGTGCCTCACAAGTATCGACCATGCTTGGACTAGGAACATCCAACGACAATCCAACCAACCAGTCTTTCTGGTAAGTCATGCAAGGTGTACCAATTGCAGTAAGACAAAAGTCAGTGCCTCCCCAGTATCAAACATGCTGGTACTGGAAGGATCCAATATGAACCCCAAAAACCAGTCTTTCTGGTAAGTCATGTAAGAAGGAAGAGAAATATTCATTCCTCTCAAGAATCCAACATGTTTGGCCTGGGAGAGTGCAAGAAGCAGACAACCATCCAGCATTTCTAGTAAGCTGTGCAGGCTGTCGTGACTACAGGACAAAAAAAAAACAGTTAATGCCTCCCAAGAATCTGCCATACGGGGATAGGGAGGATCCAACAATGACCAACCAGTCAGCATTTCACTAAGCCATGCAGGCTGCACCACCTCAAGTAAGAGAAAAGTCAGAAACTCTCAAGTATCTACAGTGCTGGGACTTGGATTATCCAAAAAGAAGCAAACTGGTCAGCATTTCTGGTAAGCCATGTAAGTCATGTAGCTACAAAGCAGAGAATGGTCAGCAACTCCCAAGAATCTATCATGCTGGGACTAGGGGGGATCCAAAAAGAAGCAAACTAGTGAGCCATTCTGGTATGCTGTGCAAGCAACATACCTTTCAGGAAGTGAAAACTCAGTGATGCACAAGAATCCACCATGCTGGGACTATGAGGTTTCAACAAGAGGCCAATCAGCCAGCCTTTATGGTAAGTTGTACAAGCTACATAACCTCCAGGAAGAGAATAGTCAGTGCTTCCCAATAATCCACCACAGTGACACTGGGAGGATTCAACAAGAAGCCAGCCATTCTGGTTAGACATACAAGCCACACAGCCTCCAAAATGAGAAAAGCCAGTGAGTGCATCCTGAGTATCCACAATGCTGAGACTGGGTGGATCCAACAAGAAGGGAACCAGCCAGCATTTGTGGTAAGCCATGCAAGATACACAGCTTCCAGGAAGAGAACAATCAGAGCCTCCTGAGAATCTGCCACATTGTGACTGCCATGTTGTGAATATCTGACAATAAGTCAACCAAGAAGTCTTTCTGGTAAACCATGCAAGCCAAAACACTTGCAGAAAGACAAAAGTCAGCATTTGCCTTGTATCCACCATGCTGGGACTAGGAGTATCCAACATGAAGCCAACCAACCAACCAGCATTTCTGTTTAGCTATGCAAGTCTTGGGGCCTCTAGAAAGATAAATGTCAGCACCTCCCAATAATCCCCCATGATGGGACTAGGAGAATCCAACAAAAAGCCAACCAGACAGCATTCCTTATAACCTGAACATGCCATGCAACTTCCAGGAAGTGAAAACTCAGTTCCTCCCAAGACTCCGCCATGCTAGACATGGGAGGATTCAACAAGAAGCCAACCAGGCCACCTTTCTAGTAGGCAGTGCAAACCACATAATCTCAAAGAAAAAAAAAATCAGCACTTCTCAAGAATATGCTACACTGGGCCTGGAAGGATCCAACAAGGTGTCAACTGCCAGGCTTTCTGGTAAGCTGTGCAAGCCACAAGGACTCCAGAAAGACAATACTCACAAGCTCCTGAGAATCCACCAGGCTGAGTGGGAGGATTCTACAAAATTTGACCAGGTAGCATTTCTGCAAAGCCATGCAAGCCATACGAACTCCAGCATGACAAAAGTCAGCACGCCCAGAGTATCTGCTGATACTGGGACAATCCAACAAGCCAATGAGCCAGCATGCCTTGTAAGCCATCCAAGCTTCACTGATTCCAGGAGGAGAAAAGTCATCACATTGAGAGTCCACCTTGCTGGGCCTAGGAGGATCCAACAAGAACCTAACCAGCCCATCTATCTGGTAAGCCATACAAGCCACATATCTTCCAGGAAGAGAATACTTAGCACCTCCAAAGAATCTACCATGCTAGGAGAGGGAGGACCAAACAAGGAGCCAACCAGCCAGCTCAACCACATGGCCTCAAGGAACAAAAGAGCTACCACCACTCAAGAATCTGCCATGTCAGGACTGGTAGGATCAAATGAGAAACCAA
>PVLA01015921.1:0-22974 GCA_004027455.1 Hydrochoerus hydrochaeris
GGGCGTCCTGGTGAGTAGGCTTGCATTTCCCGGGCTGACTCAATGTCAAGATTAAAATGTTAATTGATACCTATTGCCCTGAACCTGGGGCGATTCCTGCTTGGAGTTGAGGTCAATTAAAACCTATTGTTTAGGATTATCCCTGCCTGGCCCTAAGCCTGGGGCGCTTCCTGCTTGGGGCTGGGGGTTGCTGCCAAGGTTAGCAAATATATATTCCAGCTTCTAAAAAATAAAGCGGATTCAGATTCACTCACAGACTGGTGTGCAGTGTTTTCTGTCTCTCAATTGCCGACTCCCTGACCACCTTTGGGAAACCCTAGCCCTGCCGCAGCTGGACTCCGGCACTTTATAATTGTTGTTTTGTACTATTCTGTAAGTTTAAATTCTAAGGCAATCATGGTTTAAAAATGTCTCTAATTGTTCGTTTGTCACATTTCATGTTTCAAGGTAATTGTTACCCAGATAAAATTATAATAGCTAAACTCTCTGCTCCCACTTCAAAACTGGTGTATCTGACCTGCTGAGTGTTCAATAACTGAAGCTTAGAGACAAAAATTGAAAAAAGTAACTGGGATAAAAGCACAGTGAATATTTTGGCTCTGGTCCTCCAAGGTCAAGAAGGACCCAGGACATAACGAGGCCTTTATACAAGATCCTACAACTCTGATGAGTCACCCAACCTCCTGAGTAGGGAGATAGTTAGACCCTAGAGGACAGAAATCAACTGAGGTACATTGTACTAATAGGAGAGTTGCCAAAGAAAAAGTATCTCTCATGCCTTCAAGGGAAGCCAAGTGTTTAAATAAGACCATGATTCATCCTGGTAAATGAAAATGGCTGAGGAGTTAAGAAGCTCTGTTTATGGTCCCAAAAGTAACACTGAGAAGTCTTTTCTGACTTCAATATATGAAGTTGATTTTGAGGAATACTGGTTCCATTTTAGTTTAGTCTTAAACACCAAGGAAAAACATGTAGCCAACAAGACATATAATAATTAACAATAATTTATGTTACTTATACAAGGAGGAATTCAGCCATCACATTGCTAACACTCTCTAGCTACACCTGTAACTTGTTACTGTTGCGGTTCAATGAGGCAAAATGGCCACAGTAACAGGTGTAAAAGTTCAAAATCTTCTAAGTCCTTAGCTAAAATTGGCCTCAGAAATACAGGATTCTCAGTATTCTTACAGCTAAACCTAAAAAACTTGTATGCTTACAAATAAAACCTGTCATTTTAAAATTAATAATTCAAATAGGTATACATGCAGAGGCTTATCCATGCCTAGAACTTCTCCTAAACAGTTTATGAGAATCGATTATATTATGTGTGATGAAATGAACAGCTACTTTGAAGCAAAAAAAGAAATTATGGTATCCATTGCTGATTCCATATTCTCATGCTGTGAAATCCAGTAATGCTTTTATTCTTTGTTCCTAGTAGTTTTAGTCTATTTTGCATTGTTTAGTTTCAACATTCATGAAGGTATGGACAAGCATTTTGAAGAGAACGAGAGACATTATGGCAGCCATTGTTAATTTTCATATTGTCTGGTTTTGAAGGCCTGTAATGCCTTCATTACTCTGTTCTGATCAGTTTTATACTATTTTGTTTTGTATGAATTTATTGTGTGTGAAGATACAGACAATCATTTAGAAGAAAACAAGACACATTATTGTAGCCACTGTAGATCTCCTGTTGTCTTACTTTGAAATCTGTGTCACTTATGTTGTTTTCTTTTGATCTGCTTTGTTCTGTTTTGCTATATTTAGCTTTACCCTTTTTTAAAATAAAAGATAAATTAATAATTCACACCATATAAACCATCTTGTAAAATCAAATTGATAGGTAATTTCCTAACTGCCAATAAAGGAGAGGCTGTGTCTCTTCTTAAAATAAAAATGTCACTTTTATGCCAACCAGTCTAAAGTAGTGAAGGACAGCACATAGGTATGAAAGTCTAAAATAAGGCTGCCTGTGGTTCCTTTGGCAGCGCATATAAAATCAGCCAGCCTTATCTGACACCTAAGCCCCACTCTGTGGTAACTGGATGATGTCCCACAAGTTTTATCTGCAGTGAGCCCCAGGTCTCCAAGGGTAACTAGCTGGTTCCAGGACCCCTGCAGAATAATAAAATCTGCTAATGTCCCTTACACAAAGTGGTGCAGTGTTTATGAATAACCTGTACAACACTTCCTGTACACTTTAAATCATCCCTAGATTGCCTGCAATACCTAAGACAAGGCAAGTGCTATGTAAAACATTTTAATTCTGTATTGTTTAAGCAACAGTAGCAAAAAGAAAAGTATGTATATGTTCACTGCAGGGACAATTGTTTTTCAGATGTTTTCATCCTGCGGTTGGTCAAATCTGAGATGTAAAACTTATAAATGTATAGCTAATGCTGCAGATGGACACACAGACAGGTTCTCTGATGGGAGACTCCTCACTGGTGGGCCATGCCTGCTATCCTGCCAGCCACTCCTTTCAACAAAGAAACAGCTCCAGGTAAGGACACTCAGGACCTCTGACAGCAGTCACCTCTGCGCAGAGAGCAAGACCAGGAAATGAACAGACAACGGGCAAAGTCCTGAGCAAAACTAAATAGGCTTAGCAAATTAACAGCCACCTGACATAGTCTTAAGGGAAGCCAGGGCTGCCAAAGACAAAAGACTTAAATAAAATATGCAGGTGGTGGGAGGAAGCAGCAAAGAAGCCACCTGAGTTTTACGGGTACTGTGCCCTGTGGCTGAGTAGCAATCCTGGAGTCCTCTTGCCCTCTCATTTGCTGAGGGCTGTTCTCTGGTCTTTCTAGTAAAACACACGGACACCTACTCTTCCTCACCACCTGCTGTATTCTGTTGCTTTAGTCTTTATGGCCTCAAAACAAGAACCTAGAGGGGAGGGAGCTAGTTACATTGACAGCATCATTTATCATGGAGAGGTTGGCACTGAGCCACAGTCCTTCTCTGCCTCTGCTCGGGTGATTATCTTAGCAGTCAATGTCCCCATTCTTGACTCATTTGATACCCTGACTTTTTAGTTCTTTGTCTGTCAGAATTAAAAAGAATAAAAAAAGTTTCAATGTGTAAGAATAATTTGTTAGATCTTGGAGAAAGTCCTATTAATATGTTACGAGAACTGGAATTCCAATGAGTTTTTGCCTATTTTTTAATCAGTACATGCTTATAGTACATAATTGTTTACCTTCTTCATGGGGAGTAGACACATGTACATAAATCATTTTTTTTCATTCCCTTTCCTGTCCCTACCCCTTCCTCCATTTCTTGACCCCTTTTCCATTTGAAAAAGATCTATTGCCCTAATTCTTAAGATTGATCTTATATTTTGTACTTTATTTCTATTTTGGGTTTCTCATAGAAACCCAAAGTTTGTGTGTGTCTGTTTTATTTCACTTAGTATTATGGTCTTAAGGTGCCTTCATTTTCCTACAAATGCATGAAGTTTTATCCTTATTTTTGGCAGAATAGTACTCCACTGTGTGTAAATATCACATTTCTTTATCCATTCGTTGATGAACATACAGAGTACTCCCAAGATGAAGCTATCATGAATTGTGCTGCTATAAACATGGATATACACACATCACTGTAGTATGTCCTGAACTCTTTCAGAGGAAGTTGAGTGAAATGTAATATTTAGTTTTAGTTTGTTGAGAAATCTCTGTACTGATTTCCGTAGTGGCTCTGCTAGCTTACATTGCCACCAACGATGTAGCAGACATCCTTTTTCCCTCCCTCTGCAGCCTGAGCAACATTTGTTGCAGCCATTAGAGAAGTATAAATTAAAACAACACTAGGATTCTGTCTTACTTGAGAAAGAATGGCTGTCATCAAAATTCAAATTCTCACCTGTTAGTGACATTAAAACCAAATAAAACTATGTTATGTCTAACTGGACTGTACTTTATTATCTAAGCCAACAAATATGTTAGTATCTGATTAGATTGCTTAGTCCTTTCATATTTCATGTTGTTTTTGATATATTTGAATTTATATCTGCTGTTTTGCTATTTATTTTCTATTTTTTTTATGCATTTCTTTTTTCTCCTCCCCATTCTTGTTTTGGTTCCTCTGTTCCTTCCTTACCATCTGCTTTTGTACTGAGGGGATAATTTCCATTCCTGTCTTTTGGAACAAGTTTCAAAGAAAAAGCAATTCCTGCTCTTCTGTTGGATGTGCTGTAGGAAACATGGCAACCACATTTTCACTATGACAGGATCACCTTAACCTAAAGAAAGATGACAGCAACCTGAACATTTTGTGCTTCCAAAAGGCTTCTGAATTAACCAAATTCCCAGCCACCCTACCTTCAAATTTCTTGCTGTTTGGGTAATTGGTGTCATTTTCAATTAAGGCATTTGATTTGGAATCTTCTATCCAGTAGCTCAAAACATCTCAACAGATTTTTAAAATAGATATAAGTATTTCAGAAAGAGGTTAGCAAAGCCTAGGACTATCTTATACTTTATACAACATGTTTTTCTTACCATTGACCTATCTGAACTTGTACATTCAAATTGGTTAGTAAGCTCTTGAAATATGGCTAGCTTGAACTGAGAAGTCCTGTAAGGGAAAACAAGCACCAGAGTTTTGTCTATTTATTTATTCTTTTGTGGTATTGGGCACTGAACTTAAGGTCCACCTGCTGGGCCCTATTCTTAGCCCAAATACCAGATTATTGAAAACTTGGATAAAACAACAACAAATTAAAAATTTTCTGATAATTTTAATGGGTCACATATTGAAATGACATATTGCATTAATTGTTGGCAAAATTAAGTGTACCTTTTCTTTTTACTGCAGCCACTAGAGTTTTTAAAGTTGTATATGTGGGTTCCTATTGTATTTAACAGCACCAATATGGATGGAATCTAAGAATTGTCATATTAGTTCCCAGCTGAGGTATGGTAAGCTCTTCCTGGTAAAAATTTATATTGAGAGTTTTTTGGTTTTTTCTTTTTTAAGGTACAGTATTTGATTTCTTTGTTTGTTTTTTTGAGATAAGTTCTCACTATACTATCTAGGCTAGCCCTAAACTTGCTATGAAGGTTAGGCTGGACTCAAATGTGAGATCTTTCTGCCTCAGCTTTCTGAATGCTGGGACTACAGGCAGGGACTATCACATCTAGCTATATTGATACTTTTAAGATGCTACTTATATGGCATCATTCAATTATAAGTTGCAAATTGGGAAATTACTTGAAATTGCCAAAGTGGTAACCAATATATATTTGTTTTCTTTCAAAATTCATGAATATTTCAAGCATTTAGTATTGATGATACAGACTCTCATTTGAGTGAATTCAGGATTTTGGTCTCAGACCCGACAGATACATTTTTTCTTATCTTCCTCCTATTTCTGAGACACTAAGCAGTATATAGTGACAAATGTACATTGCACAGTTTCTGTTCTTAGATAAGAAACACTTAGTCCTCATTCTAAAATGCCCCATGTTGAATTCTATGCTAGGTTATGCTTCTACTAACAGAAAAGACTAAATTGAAACTTGATCTTTAATATATGATTCTCATCAGAAAAAATAGAAACAGAATGTGGCAATGTTACGGGTTAAACTGTTCTTCTCTGAATTCATAGGCCGAAGCTCCAGCCTCCCATTACTTCAGAATGTAGCTTTGGAGATTGTGCTTCTCCAGAGCTACTTTAAGTTAAGCAAGGTCACAGGAGTGAGCCCTAATCCAGGATGACCACGTCCTTTGAAGAAAAGCTAGACAGCCAGACAGAGCAAAGGCTTTGTGAGGGCACAGTGAAAAGATAGCCTTCTGCAAAGGTAAGGTGTGAGCCACCAGGAGAAACAAAGCCTGTGGTCACCTTAGCCTTGGGTTTGCAGTCTCCAGAATCTGAGAAAATCATTTTCACTTATTTAAGACACCCAGTGTGTGGTATTTTGTCAGGGCAGCACCAGTAAACTATAGCCTGATATGCGACCTCTCTGCATTTTTACTAGATCTAAGGATGCAGGTAAACCATGGCTTTTTTGCTTTTTTCTGTCCCATTTGATAGTGAAAGGTGATCACCCTGTAAAAGGGCTGTTTGTTTTATATTAGGATTGCTTTCCAAGGGGTCAGCTTTGTAATTTAAAAAATAGAATAGTTGAATACATATAGATTTTAAATGTGCACATGATGGCTAAATATCTGGAAAAGTATACTTTCATATTTTAGGGCTAAAAAAATCTTTGCATTAATCTTTTTATCTGGGCAATAATTTGTGTGGATTTATGTTAATTTCATTCAACAAAATGTTTTATATTGACATCTAGCAATGTATGTATACCCATAACGAATGTATGGCTATAGCATTGTTCACATACCCATTATAAATACAGAACCTGCAGTAATATATCACTACTTTTCACACACTGTTCTCTATACTTTACATAGATGATTTCATTTAATCCATGTACTTTCTCAGGGTTCATTCTTAAAACAATTTTTAATAAAACACCGTGTTTTCAAGATGTGAAACCAATAGCTAAAGCATTTGGAGAGAAAAGTGCACGCTGCAAGGTTAAGATAAGCCTTCCATTTGACACCTGGGAAAGTTCCATATAAAAATCAATAACAAAAGAAAAATATTTTGGATCACTTAGAACAGTAAGAAATCATAAAATATTGGGTGCTTTTCTTGGGGAAGTAAACATGTCACCTTTCAAAAGTAGAAAAAAAAGACTCCATATGTTCAATTATAAGCTGAAATACAATTGTCATCTGTCATGTCTCTCTGTCCTCCAAAGAATCCAGTTTAAGATTAAGATTGAATGTCACATCTAACAGACCATATACTATACATATTTGTTACTGAATATGGATGTCAAAAGACCTTTGTTCAAGCAGGAACATAATTTGGGAAGAGCATCAGTATTATTTACTCCAACATTTTATCATTAAATTTTAAGAAATGTAAATATAATTTTTAAGTCTTGAGAAACCAAAAATACAGTGTCCTTGGGCATTTTAATGTTAGATTTTCCATCAACATTTAAGAATGTGTCTCCAGACCAGGTGTGGTGGCAGACACCTGTAATCCTAACACTTGGGAGGCTGAGGCAGGAGGATCACTGTGAGTTCAAGGCCAGTTTGGGCTACATAGTGAGTTCAAAGCTAGCCCAAACTACATAGCGAGACACTGTCTTGGGAAGATAAAGAAAGAATGAGTCTTTTCTATTCGGTTTTGGATGGATCAGCTGGGGTATGAATAGCAGGAGAGTATGAGTACAGGTCAAGAACTAACTCCTGAAGTCACACAATAAGGAATAAGCCTGAAAATGGCTCGTTGGTGCTAAGAGTAGCCCAACATTCTTGGAGGCTGAAGGAAGAGGGTTCAAAGTGTGAAATCAGGCTGAGCAATTCAGCGACTTTACTGAGACTCTGTCTCAAAATAAAACCTAAAGAGAGCTGGGGATGTAGCTCAGTGTGAAGGACCTAGGTTCAATCCAGTACAAACAAACAAACAAACAAACAGCATCAGCAGTGTGGCTTTTTCCTTTGGGAAACTTCTATATGGGCCAAAAGTGAGATAAACTTAGGAATAGCTATATTTAAATAAGATTTTATTTTTACTTTTTATGGCTGTGCAAACTAGAAGGGACCAGAAGACCCTACAGTTGATGGAAAACAAATGTGGGTCAGCAAAGTGCCTGTGGCCCAAATTCAATGTTAGGATTGCTCCTGCTCAGCAGAACTGCATGCTTATGAGGATGCCGAGGTTGAAGAAGATGGGAATGAATCAAAGGAGGGCATTTAGGACATTTATTCTTCCCAGGAGCAGAGAAGCAGGAGAGTTTAAAGCAGTTCTGTCATAGAAGAATGCTTATGCCTTTTCTGTTTAGATTAGTCTCCATGTATTCCTAATACAATGCATTCACATGGTTGTTCTACAAAGACTTTAAGCATATTCACAAAAAAGCTTCTCCTCAAAGGGTAACGTAAGCCCGTGGTATTTTTCTAGGCACGCCCTAGGAAGAATTTATGGCCGCTAGGGTGCAGCAAAGGTTGCTCCTTAGGGCGTCAGCCTCAGCTTGGAATTTCAGTCAAGGATAGACAACTACACGTGCACAGTGCTTTCTAGTTCATGAAGTGCTCAAACTGCACATTATCATTATTAGCAGGGTACGCTACTGATTTTTTTCAACAGTGCTGGGGATTGAACCCAGGGCCTTTGCACAGAGCTACATTCCCAATCTCTTTTTAAAATGTTTGTATTTTGAGACAGAGTTTTGCAAAGTTTTCCAGGCAGGACTCAAACTTTAGATCCTTCTGTCTCGGCCTCCTACAGTGCTAAGGGTACAGGCATGCCTAACTGTACCCAGCTGAGGGAAACTGTATTCTTAGCCCTGTATTTCAGAAGCAGAGAGTAAAGGGCTTGAAGAAGTTCAACATCACAGGACTAGGAAGTGTCAGGGCTCAGATAATTCGACACAGAGAACTAATCACAAGGCACCTTCCTGGAGTGAAAATTTCAGCTAGAAAGCAATAGCTACTGCATTTTTAATTCTGAATTTTTAATTCCAATACTTTCCATTGATTTTCTACTGGGTTTTTAGTGCTGGGGAAAGGTATTTTGTTATTACTGCTGTGGAAGAGACGTGCTATACCACATCGACATTCACTCACACCTAATTTTAGAAATTTAGTTTAATTTTTTAGAAATATTGGTTTAATTGCTAATCTAAACTGTGTTAGACTTAAATGTAATTTGATGGTAGAAGAGTTAAAGCTATGTTTTCTTTTCTTTTTTTTTCTTTCTTTCTTTCTTTTTTTTTTTTGGTACTGGGGATCAAACTCACGACCTCGTGCTTGCCAGGCAGGTGTTTACACCACTGAGCTAAATCTCCAGCCCATATCTTTTATTTTCTATCTCCAACTTCGGATGTATATTTTATACTTTCCCTTTTCTACTTTAACTTGTGTTTCTAAATTTTTTTTGATGAAATTGATAAACTTAGCAGGAATGGGGCTTTAGTCTAAAATAATTTTAACTTAGTTACATAAGTAAGAGCTTTAAAGCAGTGAGCGATGCAATAACCTAATAAAAGAATATTTTAGAAATACTGTGGCTTGTGTTTCTAAATTTTTTTGATGAAATTGATAAACTTAGCAGGAATGGGGCTTTAGTCTAAAATAATTTTAACTTAGTTACATAAATAAGAGCTTTAAAGCAGTGAGCGATGCAATAACCTAATAAAAGAATATTTTAGAAATACTGTGGCTAATTTACTTTGTTTATCTTTCCTTTCTTTGTATGCACAAGAGTATATGAATTAAAACATTTATGTCTCACTAATTCATAGATAAGTGATAAAGTATTAATCATATTCTAAATGACTGCTTCTCTAGCAGTGCATAAAATAATAGTGCATATTACAACCAATGACATCGTCGATTGGATATAGAAATACGATTTTGTGCTGGAAGGATTTCTAAGAAGTCATTTCAGACCTAAATTATCTTTTATTGCTTTGAGTATTCAATGTTACCAGTCTAGGGAAAAGAAGAAAAATATGACCAAAAAAAAAAAAATGGAGACAGGCTACTGCACAGTTAACAGGGTGGCTAAAAGTGGGTCCGAAATTTAACCCTCAACTTTGCAATTTCCTTGGAAAACAGAGGTGATGTGAGACTTCTGGGTCTCTCTCTCTCTCTCTTTCCTCTGTCCCGCTCTCTCGTGATAGAAAAACGTTGATCCCTAACATTACGACTACTTCCACAAGAATGCCTCTCACAGTTTTAAATTCTTTTTGTTTTTCATTTGGAGATAAGGTTTTTTGCCTTATCTAAATTGCCCAGGCTGGCCTCAAACTTGCCATCCTCCTACCTCCAGAGTTGCTGGGGCTACCGGTGTGCACCCAGCTCCTCCCATAGTTTTTACATCTACCCAGTGGCATCTATCCAGCCACTGGCTCAGATCAAATACCTAGAAATTTCCCTAAGCCTCTTTCCCTGAACATACTTGATGTTCAGTGTGTCAGCGCATCCCCTCAACTCTGTTTTCAAAACGTGAGCTGAGTCCCGCTGTTTTGTATTGTCACCAACCCAGCGAGCCACTGTCATCTCCCTTCTGAATTATTATCTTTCAGCTGGCTTCCTTATTTCTGCCTTGCTCCCTGCAGTCTCTTTTAAACAGAGCAGTTACAGTCATCCTTTTAAAAACCTTATGCAAACGTGACACACCTCTGCTCTAAAACTGCCAGTGGCTTCTTTCCTTACTCTAGGAGTAGAAGCCAAATTACCTATAGTGTCCCACAGACTTCAGGCAACCTGTCCGCCTACTTCTGTTTGTTTTTTGCACTGCAAGCTTGTGGCCTCTGTGGCTTCTTCAGCATTTCAGGTATGTTTCCACCTCAGTCTCACTCCCTACTTTGTTAGTTAGCTGTTCATCACTGTAACGCATGGTAGAAGGGCATGGTGGAGGGAAACTCCTCACCTGATGGCCAGGAAGCAGAGTAAGAGAGCCAGAAAGCGTGACCTCCTTTGTCTAATTAGGCCCCACCTCCAAATGAGCCCACTGAACTATGAAGTTAGAGCCCTACCTCTGAGCCCTGCTGCACGGAGGAGGGTGAATTCCTAACAGATGAGCCTCAGGAGACATATCACATCCAAACCATAGCACTCAGTTCTTCCCATCTCTCCCATGTCACGTTTTCAGAGCGGCCATCCCTGACTGCCCTCTTCATTGAGTTTGCACATATTTATTGAGTACTTACTCTTGTGTCATGCAGTTAGGCAATATCTTAGAGTCTTAGGAATTAAATAGATAAAAATTCCTATCCACATGGAGCCACAGAAGGTAAGTAATAAGGAATAAATATGATAAAGATAGAAATTTGGTTTTAAGAAAAAGCAAAAACAGAACACACCATGGAGGACCTAAAGGACTGTATTTCAGTATAAATCTGGTTATGAAAGTGGCCTCTTTGAGATGATGTTTAAGGAAAGACTTGAAAAAGTTAGCTACTGGGCTATTTGGGAAACTCCTTCATGCCTTCCCAACTTTCTCTCCCTTCCTTGTACAACATCCTCGCATATATTGATTTATCAGCCTCTAACAGATTGGAAACTACATAGAAATGAGAATGTGATATTGTTTACTCATTTATCTTCTGCAATAAATTATGGAGTTGCATGATCTGTTATAAGTTAAATCAAACTTGACTTAATATATAACAGAAGTAAAGGAGGGAAGGCATTGTTAAGATATTTTTTAAAAGTCTTTATTTCTAATTGATACATTATTTGTACACATTGTGGCATAGAGTATGATATTACATTTCACGTATACAATGCGTAACGATAACAGCAGGGTCACTTGTATATCTACTGGTAGCACCTCAGACATTTATTCTCTCCTTGTGTTAGAAACATTCAGAATCTTCTCTACTATCTATTTGGAAATAATTAACTTCTATCCACTACAGTTACCCTACTGTGCTTCAGAACATTAGTAGTTGTTCCTCCTATCAAACTGGACCCCACTTGGGCTAGAATTTTGACTCCCTTTTAGCACTCAGGTAGCTTAACAATAATAAAAAAGGATACCCAATATGTCATAGCAAAGACATGCAGAACTAGTTTCCTGGGTTCTAAAGTGTATCCAAAGAGAGAGAGAGAAAAAAAATTGAGTGATGCTAACTACTAGAGAAGTGGTTTGAAGAACATCCCTGTGCATTGACTCTCTTCAGTAAGCTTTCAGACTTTCTGCCTGAGATTAATGGTAATGGACCTGCTATGGTCTTTTTTTTAATTTTAAAAAGGATAAAATAGAATAAAACCAATCAAGAAAAATCACTGTAAGAGATGCAGGACTTCAAAACATTATGAAATCAACAATAGTTACCATAATGCCTTTAGATGTCTTCAAAATAGCTGCCAGTAACTTCAGAAACAGTAAAAATCAAACAGAATAGAATAGAAACAATAAAAACAAAATGATGAATGTGATAAAGGACTTCAAAACAGCACAATAGTAAATCCAAAATTGCTACCATAATATTTCTTGCTATCTTTGAAAGCTGCTCCTGCTATTGGATTTGACATAATCAAACAAAACAAAAGAGGATAAAACCCAACCCAACAAAACAATGGAAACGATATAGAACCTCAAAACAAAACCATAAGGAATCAACAATCTCAGAAGGATATCCCCCCTAGATGCCACACTGTGGAGCACTATCCTCTGAACCCATGGTCAGACCACTGGCCCTAGACCTGCAGTGTTAGTGAAACACCAAAGCACCACAGGCATCCGACTGCATTTCACCTCCATAGCTATCATCCTGTGTTTCTCTGGATAAGCCAGTCACTTACAATGTACTTCTTGCATTGCCAGCCCATGTACTGGGAGTGGCTGGGGTCTGGCTTTTCCCAGTCTGGCAGTTCCCAGACCAGTTTTGCTTGCTGGTGTGCCTTTGTTCCCTCTCCCCCTAGTCTGCAAATGGCACTGACTCACAGGAAAAGGCTTGGGTCTAGCTGTTCCCAGTCCAGCACCTGCCACCAGTCTTTGACCAGTGGTTTCAACTGTAGATACAATGATGATGATGATGATATTCCCATTATTAATTATCATGATTTTCTATGACCTTCTTTGAGAACATCGAGTGAGTGACAGATCCGAGATTTGTCTTCTGGTCTGTCAGTCACCAGAGGTTGAGCTCGTTTTTCTACAGCTTGTATTTCCCCAGGATGGAGCAATGGATGATTACCCAAGACCCTGTAGGCAGCATCTGTTGAGGCGTCTCTTGCTGAGGTGCTTTGCATTTGTCTGGCTGAGTTTGGACTTCCTAGATCTCTGAACACAAAGCATCTAGAAAGACCAGTGTTTGACCATCAGCATGATGGGAAGTGTGGTGCGTGCTAGTCCTTAGGAGCACAAAGCATTCTTCATACCCTCACAAAGGTCGTGTCCTGCAGGAGTCTCTGTCCTGTAGAAATCCGCGAGTGGGGCAAACGACTTCTTTGCAAAAGCTTTACTGCATCACGGAATATGCCAAGCCCATTCAGAGAGTGTTGAACTATTTTTAAAATTTTTTTATTACAATAGATATTTATTTAAGGTAAGTTGTCTACAGACTAACTCTTACACTGTGTTTCAGGCTTAATCAAGTTCCTAAACTGAAGACAGTTGCATACACAGACTTTAACTATGTGATTACTTTTTTGCCCATTCTTCTCTTTCCCAAATAACCTCTGTGAGATATGGTTCAGGTAGAATTTATCTCTCTCATATTTTGTCCACCGTTATTTTGGCAAGAGCTGATGCTTCATGCTCAGGTCCAGTGCTCCCTTAATGAGAAACAGCCTGTCATTATAAAGGTTCTCCAGAAGCCTCTTTATGGTTTCTTTAACATCTCCATCTTCATATATTGTATCATCTCACATTAAGACAAGCTTATTGACTCCTGCAGCATTGTGATACCACTTCCAAAAACCAGCCAGCCACCAGACTGGTGCTGCAACTGCCATTCGTTTTTTGGGTCGAGTGTTGAAATTTTTAAACTATTTTCAAAAATATTTTTTTGACAAAATATTTTAAAAAATTCAACACTTGTATTGTTTTTCTAAAATAAATTGCTGAAATAATCCCTTGACAGAATCTTCTTGTGGATGCAAACTGTCTACTAAGATAATGTGGAAAAACCATGACCTTAAAAATACAAACTGTGAAAGCGCTGGGAAAAAATTACTATTTGACTGTATACATCGCACAGAAGCACATGTCATAAATGAGAAAACTGCCTAATGCATAGGCAAAGCTTCTAACACAAGCCTCTTCCATTGGAATAGACAAGCTCTTGCTTGGAAAAGTAGAATCTCTGGATTGGCTTGTGGCTCAGGGGTAGACACTTGCCTAGCACACCTGAGTCCTCTGGATATGATCCCCAGTATGAAAAAAAAAAAAACAAACCCTTTAAAAGAGAGCACACTTTGGCAGAAGAACAAGAATCAAACAGACATTAAGGAACCTACTGCTTTTGGTATGGAATTCTATGGGACTTGATTTAGGAAACTGAAGAATAAGAATACTTGATATGGAGGTTGAGAAAATCTATGTTCAAAAAGGGATTCTCCCTCCCTCTCTCTGTCAGGTAGATCAAAAAAATCAGTTTCTTCCTCATGTAAAAAGTTTGAAGGAGACTTATTTCTTAGATAGTGTGAGGAGGAGACTATGTTTTTTTGTTTTGTTTTGTTTTTTGTTTTTTAATAGCCAGGTACAGCGCATGACAAAGGAATAAATGCTCCAGGGATTTTAACAGCCTCTTCTAGAGCTGTTTGATAACTCAGGATCCACAATCCCTATTAAGCCAAATGAGTAGAGTGAATTTGGTTTAGGCTCAAGGGTACACCAGTGTTAAATAAAGCTTTTGTTTATAACTGTTGATGATTAGAGCAAAAACAATTTTTCCATCCAAAAGGAGCCTTAGCTAGTTAATATTATTTTGATGATTGGATCATTAAGCTAAAGTTCTTTATGAAACTTTGGGATAAACATTCTTACCCTTCATTATTTGAGGAAAAAAAAAACAAAACAAACAAATAAAGACTAAAAAAGAAATTGACTACTGTTCCAGGTTTGATATGGGTCTCTCTCCCTCTCTGCTTGGTAAGGAATGGTACCAACCTCTGAACTCGGGGAGCACAGTTACAATCACTTTAGTGCTGCTGGATTTGTGCTACTAGATTCCAACTTGTGAGGTCCATCTGTGACTAATGACACAGCATGAATTTGCAAGATAAGCCTGATGATTTGGGGATCATGTCTGAGGTCCTGGCTTCATTTGCATGGTAACTAACAGACTGAGTTAACCAATCATCCATGCTCTGGTAATTTGTAAAATGATTATTCATGGTACACCAAAGGATAAAACCTTAACTCTATCTGTGGCAAATACAACTTGTTGGCTTACTTATAACATTTTTTAAAATAAAAGAAATAATAAATGGTTCATCATACTTTCAGACATGAGGTTTACATTCTGAACATCTTCCTCAGGGGATGTTTTGCAAATTTTTTGAATCCATAACTCCCTTTTTAATAAAAATAAAATTATTTTGCTTCTATTGAAAATCATTTCTATCATCTGTATTTTCCCACCAGCCAAAATAAACTTATGAAACTTATTCACTATAGTCAAATTTAAAATATACAATATTAATTTTGCTTTTTCAAACTATAAGGTACTTCCTGAAGTGTCTTTTTCTTTCCTTTATTCTTCTTATTCTGCTTCTGGCCAGCTAGACACAAATTGAAAGCATTATGTCCTTTGATACAATTGTGCACAAGTTATGCAAAATACAAATATAATTTGCATATCAGTTGATAGCTTACATCAAACTTTTATTTTACCGGGTTAATGTAACCAGTGCAAATAGAATATTAGACTAACATATATGGTAAGTAAAACAATAAATAAAATCTGAAATTAGATTTCTTAACTGTATGCAAATCTGGCTAATGCCCCTACATGGCAATAAACTCCAGAGTTAACTTCTCTTCCTGACAGAAATCATTTGTAGTTATCAGTTTCTACAAGTTAAACATCTAATTTCACAGACTCTAGGCCCTAGTTGACAGTGAAGAATAAGTAAGCAGTAGAAAGTTTCATTTTCTAGTCAGCCTTAAGGAGATCTGTTTACATGATATTAAAAGATAACAGAATCATGTCTTTCCTGTTCTCTAAACTTCTGCTAATTTTTCTTAATACAAATCATAAAATGTGAATGTATGCTGTGAAATAGCACATGATGAAGTGGTGGGCATTTTTTGGCAAAAATTTTCAAATGTTTATATAACCTAACACTCCATTTTCAGTGCTGTTCCTTGACTCAAATTGCTCTGCTTTGGAAATGGATCACCCCCTTCTCTGAAGCTAATAACATTTGCATGCACTGGAAAATTGCCTCCATGACTGGGCTCAGAGGCAGCAACATCCAACCACTCTTCTCTTGTTATTTCATCCTTTAGTTTCATACCCTGGCCGCACTAGCCTGTCTAGACACATGTGACTCATGTACTGTTTTGGAAATAGGTGGAATTATGACACAGAACAACATTTTAAACTAGACCTCCTTATTCCTACTGCCCACATGAACACTCCCAAAATTCAGAACATTTGTGAAAGATGCCCTTTGTGGCTACATCTCAGCTTCTTTCCTGGATCTCCTGCCTTCAATACCACGACTCTCAGCAATGGCTTTCTCATTCATATTCAGACTTTATAAACTTCCACGTGGGAAAACCACTTGCTTATTCATAGGGATAAATTTGATTATCTTCTACCACACATTCTCTAGACATAATAATAGCACGGTGTTTTTGAAAATTTGATTTATCACTGTATACCTGTAATGCCCGCACTCAGGAGACATAGGCAGGAGGATCACTGTGAGTTTGAGGACAGCCTGGCCTACAAAATGAGTTTAAGGTCAGCCTGAATTGCACAGTGAAATCCTGTCTCAAAAAGACAAAACAAACAAACAAGCAAGCAAGCCAAAAAAAAAAAAAAAAAAAAAAAAAAAAAAAAAAAAAAAAAAAAAAAAAAAAAAAAAAAAAAAAAAAAAAAAAAAAGAAAAAAGAAAGAAAGAAAGAAAAAAAAGAAAATCTGAGTTATTTAAACTTAAATATTATTCCTGGGGGCTTTGACATGACATTGTAAGAGAAACACTAGCACCTGGGGTAAATGCTGTTGATTCTATTTTCCATTCTTGCTCTAGTTGGAAACTCCCAACCGTCAATCCTAGTGCTTACACAGACACATATATTTCCCAAGGACAAATATTCCTTACAGGTCGAAAGTGAAATCTTTACCTAAATATAATTTGCCAGGGTCCCTTCTTACTCATATGTAGCACCTTACATTTTCCACGCTGAGTGGTAGTTGTGCCTCTTTGTTGGTTTTCTTTATCTCCTTCTAGTACTCTCAAGCTCTCTGCTCTTTTTTGGCACCCTTTATTGTTGAAGGAATTGAGTGAACTTTGAACTATAACCACATTTCTAAAAGCAAAATGGAACATCTCAGTTTTATTCCCTTGAAGCAGAGGAAGAACCATAAAACAATTTACCTTCTTCATGCCCACGTATCATCTTCTCCTTCCAGGAATTGGTGAGTGTGTCTTTCTAGTCAAATTTATTCTGTTTAGCAAGAAAGTGGAAGAAGTTCATAAGTATTTTTATGAATTGAATTGTGTACCTCAAGATATATATTAAGATTCTAACTCCCAGTACTTGTAGATGTGATTTCATTGGGAAGTAAGGTATTGTAGGTGTAATCAGAATGAGACCACGCTGAACGAGGGAGGGCCCTAATCCAGCGTGATGTAAGAAGAGAAGAAACACAGACCCACACACGTATATGCACACACATTCCCACCAGGATAGCCAGGTGGGCGTGGGGAATGGATTATGCAGCCAGCAAGCCAGAGCACAGCTGAGACAGTGCTGGGTGCTCCCTGTGATGCACGCTGCAGGGAGCACGGAGAGCTTCTGTCAGGCCACAAGTCAGGTTGCTGCAGCCATGGAGCCTTTGGTAACAGTTACTGTGTTCTGCTCTAAAACCTCAGTACTCAGGCTTAACTGCAGTGTTGGCATTTTGTGATACATAGGTGGGTTTGGGGTTGCAGTTTGGTCACTCAATCTTGAAAAGATTCACCATCACTGATCTAAGTCTACAGTAATAAATGGAAAACGCAAGGAGGATGCTTTGGAGGAACGTGACTCTGCCAACACCCTAATCTAGGATTTCTAGCCTCTAGAACTATGAAGGAATGAAACTCTGTAGCTTTAAATCGCTCTGATGGTGCTGCTTTGTTACAATATCCTTAAGAAACCAATAAGGACATTGTCACTGTCATCCTAGGGGAAATGCCCAGGGTAAATTCTCCCGAAGGTTAGAATGTTGGCAAAACATACGACTCAGCCTCTTTCCTTGATCTACACATATGAGGACCCCACTGATGACACCTGCTGTGTGACATTTGCTGTGTCACTTGTTTGACTGATTTGTACCCTAGATGAGGGTGTAGGCTCCAGAATCTGAATTCCTGAATGTAAATTCTTGCTCACACTTACGAGGTATGTATGTGATCCAAGGCAAGTTAGTTGGCTGTCCTCTGTCACTTCTGTAATTTCCTCAAATCCTTATAATAGCTTTGAAAGGTGGGTATTATTTTCCAAGTGTGGAGTACAGCCATATGTGGCACACAGAAGTTCACCACTTACCCACAGGAAGGCAGTGTCTGAAATACAATTTTAATTTTATTTTGAAGTAATTTCAAATTCATAAGACAACTAATTCCCGTAACAGCACAGTGAACTCTCACAGACCCACATTCAGATTCCCCAGTGGTTACAACTGTTGTTTATTTTTACTGTATTTGTTTCATCATTAGCTCTCTTTCTTTGTTTTTTAATGAATTAAGTTTATTGGTGTATTTTAGATATACATAATGATCACATTCATCATAGGAATTTGTACCTGAACGTGATACATCCTAATTCTTTCTTTCCCTCATTTCCCTTACCCTTTAACTTTCTATATAACATATATCTCTCTGTATAAAGATTTATGTATGTCATTTATGTATTTTATATTTTTGCCTCTCAGCTCTTTGAGAATTATAGACATGTCCCTTATTGTCATTAATAATCAAATGTGCAGCTCCGAAGAAGAGCAGTCTCCTATCTCATGAAAATGAGGAAGTTCAGCTGAGATGTTATCATGTTGAGGGTTTTGTTTTGTTTTGCTTTGTTTTGTTTTTTTGACACTGGGAATTAAACCCAAGGCCTGTACCTACTAGGAGTAGGCAAGTGCTCTACCACTGAGCTACACGCCCTGCCCCAATGTTGAGAATTTATCAACAAACATTTTATCTGAGGACATATACACAGATCATAAGTATACTGCATAATGAATTCCCACCGAGTGAGCAAATGTGCACAGCTGCCAGGTAGAACAGGAAATAGGTCATCATCAACAGCCTCAATCTCCCCACCCTGTCTGTGCCTGTCTCACTCACTTCCTCCTCCTCCTCCTCCTCAGAGGTGACTATTACCCTGGCTTCTATCTCCATAAATGATTTTTTCCTGCTTTTGAAACATTTATATAAAGGGAATTATACAGTATGTATTATTTTTGTTTTCTAAAAAACTGTCTTCTTTCATTCAATATTGTATACAAGAGGTCCATTATTGTCAGGTACATGTGTAATTTGTTTATTTCTGATTGCTGTACAACTTTTTTTGTATGGATACACCCCAGCTAATAGACATATGAATTTTCCCATTTGAGGTATTCATCTCTTTTGTATGTGTTTGGGACTATTAATCTTTTTGATGCATATGTGCATAAATTTCTGTTAGCTTCATTGCTAGAAGTGGGGTGGTTAGGTCACAGTATGCACATGAGTTCAAGTGTAGTACTGCCTATACTGACGAACAGTTTACCATAGCACTTGCGTATTCTCTTCTGCAGTATCTGAGTTCCACTTGCTTCACATCCTTACCAACCCTTCGTGTCATCATTCTAGACCTTCTGGTGGGTGTTCTTTGGTATCTCATTGTAGCTTTAATTTGAATTGGCCTGATACTAAATGAAGGTGAGTATCTTTCCATACAGTTGTAGTCCACTTGGATATCTTCTTGTGAGATGTGCCTGTGAGTGCTACATTTTAAATTGCCCAACTTAATTCCAAAGCTGATATTCTTTTTTCCTTGTTATTTTACATTTTCTCACACATCATGAAATAAATAAAGCTTTACTTTGTAGAACTTGGTAATGAATACTCCAATAACAAGTATGATGTAACAGTACTAATCTCAATTGCAATACTTGTGTATTTATCCCTGTACACATAATGACTTATTCCAAAACTTGGGGGCTTAAACTCACAACAAAAGTTTATTATATCACAGATTTCTCAGAGGCCAAGAATTTATGAACAACCTCTGAGTCTGTCATGGGATTACAGTCAAGATGTCAGGACATTCGGCAGAGACAATGGAAGACTTGCTTCAAGGTGTCTCCTCCACATGGCATGCAAGTTGATGCTGGCTGGCAGCAAGATCTCAACTTATTACCACAAGACCTGCCCTAGCAGGTTGCTTGAGTGACTTCACAAAATGGTAGCTGTTGTCCCCTAGATTGAATGATCCAAAAGAAGCAGAGTAGTAGCTGCAATATACTTTATGACCTAGATTTGGAGCTCACATTCCATCGTGTCCCCAGTATCTTCCTGGCCATACAGGGTAGACTTGCATGTGGGCGACTACAGAAAGACCATCTTGGATATTAGCTGTCACAGTTGTCATCAACCTGTCTAAGTTCTTTTTATAATCTAAATAAAGGAAATGAAAAAAATATTTATTTAATATATATAATTCTTGTGACAAATTTAGTAAATTGGTTTTAGGGTAACTAATTTCTATTTATTTTTTGGAAGTTTGTGAGAATAAATGGAGTTGGGTAATTTTGATAGTTCCCCCCACATCTTTCTTATAAGGAACACCTCTCTGGTGCACATGTAAGAGAATAGGTATTAAAACTTCAGAAATCATGTATTCAAAGATCATAAAAAAGATTGTAGACATTGTTTCAGTCTATTTAGGTTGCTATAACAAAATGCCAAAAACTGGATAACTTGAAAAACAGAGATTTGTTTTCTTACCATTCTGCAGGCTGGAGGTCTGAGATCAGTGTCCCAGCGAGGTCGGGTTTTGGTGGGGTCTCTCTTCCAAGGTTTTCACCTCACCATGTCATCACATGTGTCTTCACCTGGCTTTTCTTCCCTGTATTCATGTGTGTCAGGGGGAATCTTGTTCTTTTTCTTCTTAGAATATTTTCTTCTTCAATACCAATATTGGGTGGAGGATTAGGATCCCACCCATGGGTCCTCATTCAACCTTAATTACCTTTTAAAAGCCCTCACTCCAATCACAGGCATGTTGTGGGTTAGGGCTTTAAGATGGGATACTGAGTGGATATGATTCTGTTGACTGCATGTGGGAACATGACTGGGGCTCTTCTTCCTTTTCCACTTTCTCACATTTTATGACATGTGAATTAAATAGATGTTGTGTATAAACGTAATTTTCATTACAGAACACCAACAATGCAAAACTATTTCTCTAGCTATTTGTGGGGTAAGAAGGGATGAGCAAAGGAGAAGAAAGGAGTTTGGACCACCTGGGCATGAACCATTGCATGTTAAAGGCTTAATTTCTTGGACGATATGTAGAAAGTATTACATATCTGCCCATTTATCTGTCTAGATTATCTATCTATTGCCTTTCCAGCTATCCATTCATCTACCATAACCACATTTTATCAAGTGGACCAGTCGTATTTCTATTTTCACAACTTTCCTTGGGAGTGTATGAGTAGTTTCAAATGAAGCATGTACTCATATGAATGTTTTCGTTTTCAAAGGGTTTGTATTTATTAACTGTTGTATTGTGTTTTATCAGTTTGCTTAGAGTGATCTAATATATTATGATAAAGCCCAGTCATTGTTATTTCTTGGTTGTACTCCAAATTGGAAAGCATGCTTTAAAACGCAAACTGCCCTGAGATTCCATTCTGAGTGCTTTTGCCTTCTGGCTCTAAGGAAATTTTCCACAAATTCATTTTTCTTCTGAAAAAATATCAACCAATGCTTCTTGCACATTGCACACCACTCAGTACCAAGTGTGCTTCACAGGTGGATGTGCATAAAGGTTTTTCTTTTTTCTTTTTCTTTTTGGTCTTTTTGAGACAGGGTTTTTCTAGGCACTCTAGGCTGGAATTGAACTTACTTTGTAGCCCAGGCTGGCCTTGAACCCGAAGCAATCCTCCTGTCTCAGCTTCCCAAGTGCTAGGGTTATAAGCATGCACCACCATGCCTGGCACATAGATGCTTCTTAAACATGTCATCAACAGTCCATGGTGTAGTAGTCTCAGTACTCCAAATGGGACTCTTTGGGACCCAAAGTACTTTTGGATATCCACAGGAATCAAAATTATTTCCATAATATTAAGGCTTTATTTGCCAATGTTTTCATACTGTCATGAGTGTACAGTGGAGTTTTCCAAAGGTATAGATGCTGTAATGTAAATGTGAATTTCTGTTTTTGTATTTTTTAGAGTTCTCTAAGGTATTAGGTTTGGGGAAGTAGTATGTACATTTTCAAAAATTAGCTCAATTGGTCTTATAAATTCTGCTATCTCTTTTTTCCTAAATAGGATAAAACCAAAGAAAATAAAACAGAATAAAGCCAATCAAAACAAACCAGTGTAAGTGATACACGACTTCAAAACATTACAAAATCAACAATGGCTACCATAATGACTCTTGTTGTCTTTGAAATAGCTGCAGATACCTTCAGACATAGTAAAAATCAAACAGAACAGAATAGAATAGAATAGAAACAATCAAAACAAAACATTCAAGCAATAAAGGACTTCAAAACAACACAATAGTAAATCCAAAATCGCTGCTCTAATATATCTTGCTATCTTTGAAATAGCCACTCACACCATCCGACATAACAAAATCAAACAAAACAAAAGAGAATAAAACCCAATGAATAAAACAATGAAAAAGATACAGGACTTCAAAATAAGACCATAGGGAGTCAACAATGGCCACCACCCTCAGAAGGAGATCCCCCCTACACACCACATTGCGAATCCTCTGAGCCTATATGATCAGACCACTGGCCTTAACCTGCAAGATTGCTGAAACACCAAAGCACCAGAAGCATCTGCCGGAGTCCAGCTGCGGCAGGGCTCAGGGGTCCCAAAGGTGGTCAGGGAGTCGGCGAGTGAGAGACAGAAGACACTGCACTCCAGTCTGTGAGTGAATCTGAATCTATTTTATTTTTCAGAAGCTGGAGTATATATTTGCTAACTTTTGGCAGTAACTTAAACCCCAAGCAGGAAGCGTCCCAGGCTTAGGGCCAGG